>VYXH01004009.1:246472-257010 GCA_013397275.1 Burhinus bistriatus | reverse complement strand
TTTTTTTTTTTTTTTGAAATTAACAACAGAAACAAGCAGTCGGTGCCTTCCTGGCCTAATGAAAGCATCATAGACCTTCACCTAACTCACCCATCAGAGTCATCTTTACAATTAGTGTAGTCTGATTTTTAGTCCTAGAAGACTGAAAATCTATGCAGCTAAACAGATGACAGTCTTTACTGACCACTGTGTCTTGTCTGTCTCAAAAACAGCAATATCCTCACAAAAGTGCCCCCTTTCTGCTCAGTCCTGCTAGGTCCCAAGGATGTTTTCCAAGGTTTAAATGCTGAGTTCCCTCTCAAGCTAGAGAGAAGCTGTAACTCACTATGACTAGTTCAGGTCCAGAGGTAAATGCTACACGATGCGCTACCAGGCAGGAGATGAACTCAGTGCTGTAGCTCTTCATGGATATTCTCCAACATAATGGACTAGTACAACAGCCCAACTCAGCACAGGCCAGGACTTGAGAAGGGTGTATGAACGCACCCTTAAAACTAAACTGATAGGATTTCCTGAATCAAGATCCTCACATGAAATAGTAACCTCCACCAATTACCATGACATTCATTGTTTTTTATGCAATTAAACACAACAGCAAAAACTCCAGTTGTGAATCTGGTCTCATCAGAAAGTGTTCAGTTACTACAGCAGACAATCAAAATAACCAGTTTGTCCTGTCTAAGGGTACTTATTCAAAGCAGTTACATACACACCTTTTTTTGCTATTTGCAATGTGTTTAGTTTACAGTATCTGTTTCATTATTTCTAACGTAAGGCTCAAGTTGTGATATATCAATAGGGCTTGCTCTGCTAGTATCAGGTGGGAAGATTTCCTGGTTAGCCTCTGTTATGCCTCATATATAGAACACAGAGGTCATTCTTGGTAGGTTATTTTCATGTCCACATACTTAAAAATGAAGAAACATCTAATGCCGCAAGTACAGGAGAAGAAATTGTTCAGGTGCTCCTTTAAAGAAAAAGTATTTCTGGAACCTGGTGGCTCCACCAAAGTAAGCAAATAGGATTTCTTACCTGCACAGGTATCTTGGGGGGTTTGGGAGGTCTTTAACCATGTAACACTCTCCCCCATTTACACAGAAGGCTTTCTGCTTTATGTCACATTTCGTGAGATGACTTGTCCCAGTTGTAGATGTGGAAGTGGCTGGAAAAGACAAGAGTGAAAATACAGATCAGAATGGCTTAGTTTTTCTTCCTGACTGGTAAGCATACTTGTATGTGAGGGAAGAAGTCAGGCCAGGGAAGGTCTGGCAAGTCCTCTGAGCTCTATCCACTGCTATCACAAGCATTAATTACCTGACCCTTTATTTTGTTGATTGACACAGGGAGTGGAGTTTACATGCATACCTGAGAGATATGCTACCCCACATACAGCCTGGGAGGAAGGGAGAATTTCACTAGCCCTGTCTATCAAGTGACCTTAAATTTCTGCAATACTCATGTATTTCATTAAAAATGTGTAATTTATGTGCAGTTACTTATATTGCATTAATTGCATTCAGGTGATTTTGGGGTGTGAGAGTCATTACAGACTGCTGATATAGTGCTCCATAAAATCAGGCTCTGGATGAGGTTTCTTCCTGGCATTGCCTTGAAGTAGGTTTTTTTAACCTAAGGCCCCATGCTGATTCAGTCCCTTGGAACCGAATCCCTCGGTCCAGCCACTGCCTTCTTCCCACCAGAAAGGGTGGCTGGCTGAACACTGAATGCCTCTGCCCCTGCTCCTACATGAGAGCTGTGGCTGCTTTGGTTCAACTCTGTAGAAAGGGATAGGACTGGGGCGCTGGAGGTATCGTATCTTCCTGTGCATATACGATTGCCACCCTTGTGTCCACAGGAGTCTTTGGTCCAGAGGCCAACCTACCATCTCCTGCAGATGGGCTCATCTGCATGAAGTATTAACAGTTTTGGGCCACCAATGCTGCTAGACACCATTAAGTATCTAAATTGCTATTAAATGGAAGTACTACTGTGCCTGTAGTGTTTCTTAGCTTACTCTTTGCTGCATTTAGGGAATACCTGGAGAAGGTACAAGCAGTGTTTAGTTAGCAACCTTTAAGGACGCTGCCAGAGTAGGATGAGAAATCCCAGCCCAAGGATTTGTCCATCCAGTGTCTGTCAAGGAAATGATAGTGCCCTGACCAAAGGGAGCAGTACTGTAGGAGAGACAGTGCTCAAAAAGCCACCACTGCAGTCATTGCTGGTAACTATTAGCGTAAGGTGAATCTACTTGAGGTTGCTGAAAACTAGCTAACAGCAACAAGGATGATGGGGAGGCCGTATTATGTCCTCAGCTCCTCACACCGCTTTGTGCCTGCAAAACCACCTCTGTGAGCTGACTTAGTTTAAGTCAGGCATATACCTGCTAGGCTGCAGCTGCAGACCCAAACTACAATCTCTGGTTGCCCCCTAGTTCAGATAAGTTTCACTCTAAATTCTGTCAAAACAGGGTAGGCATGCTTGAAGCCTGGACACCAGTCGGTACTCAGTTCAGGAATCATGCCGCTGATGGGCTATGTGACCTCGGGCAAGTCATTCAGGTTATTCACTTCACTTGATTTTATCTGCCTAAAACTGAATCGTATAGTTGTAAGGTGCTCTCCACTGCTTACAGAAAGCAGCTCAACTTATCCCCAAGATAGGTGGGATAAAGAGGCCCTCGGATGGTGTTTGTCGCCCTACGTTGACTGTAGAGCAAGCTTAAGGTCTTGAGAATATGCCCCTAATTTTTAAATCGTTAAAACTAACTGAAGTGACTGTCATCTGTAAAAAGTGGGGAATTTTTTGTTTAGCCATGTCCAGACATACAGAACTAAGAAATTTTGTTACTGTGCTGAACAAATCCCAGTGTTTCTGTTTCTGAAAGATAGCTTCTACCCCAAAGTGGACCAGTGCTTTTATCTACTGACTGATTCCACTGGAGCTGACTAGAAAGCTGCAAGCACCTACACAAAAGTTGTCTGATATTCAAAGTCTTTTCTAACACGATGGCACCCAAGGGTCATGTTTATAGTATGCAACACGTGACATTCTACCATTTGCTGCACACATTCAAACATGCTTTTGGCTATCATACATTTCAAGTTCTTCTTTCTGGGAATAAGGATAAAGTAGTTTCTGTCATATTTGATTTTCATGTGTTTCCCATTATCTTCCAAGTAAAACTGCATTTTTAGCACTCAGCACTTGGGGGAATGGGCCACCTTGGCTGGCATCATTTTCAGAGTGGCCTTAGTAATCTTGTTTCAATGAGACATGAGATAGTGACTGGGATATTTAAGTCCCCGCTTTTACTCCATCAAAATCCCATCTGCCTGTACAGCTAACGTCTCTCATACCCCTTCCTTCCTTTGCCATTAATCACCAGCATGCCAGCTTCTTTCTTCCATGATGCCGTGCTTGCATGGGATGGCCTCCTCTGACAGGCCAGGAAAAGCACTTCTGTGACCTCTTCCAAAATGCAAGCTCCCTCCTGCTTCTCACTGTTGCACCCACCCATTGTGTCACATCTCCCCAGATCCTGATCTTGACTGGGGCCTCTAAGTGCTAATGAAATGCAAACATGGAGTACTAATTCCTTGTAATAACACATTCCTTTATCCTGGCCCCTCAAAGCATGATTTATAACCTCTCGACCAGGATAAATTTATGTCTTGTCTAGAGGCAGGAAAAGGGGTCATGTTTTAAGAGTAGTCTGATACTCTTTCAGCTAGCACTGGTTCAAACAGGACTTTGCACCCAATGTTGACAAAAGGCTGGCCAACAGATTGCCATCAGCTCAGCAGTGAAGGGTCATCCACGCTTGATGTCAGTGGGTTGACCACCATCCTTGACATGAACCATGTCTTGGATGGGGAGATTTGCCTTGTGGAAGGGCCTTTCCTTCTTCACTGGCTTGAAAAGAGCCTGGATTATTTGCCCAAAGGAGATGGCTGACATGACAGGCTACAGCATACCAAGACCTAAGATGTGACAAATGTGGGTGAGTGAATCCCATCTATATAGTAACGCACATTTTGAAGCCTTTGTGAGTCTTAACAGGTAAATTCACTGTTAAGCTTATCCCTGCTGATAGTGTATCCACCTTTGTGTCCTTTAACCATATTAAAAAACTTCAACCTGCAAGTGACACAAACACTCTTAGGATGTCCTCAAAGATCAGAAAGCTAATGCATTAATTTGGAAGGGAAAAAAAGCAATATTGTCTGCAGCATTTATGACAAAAAAGCATTCTGCTACCCTGCTGGCTAATGGAATGCTTTAAATTGAATTATGAAGGTAAATACAGTAGCAAGTGGGCTTGTAGCTATTTATAATTGTTTTCATTGTCTTGCTTACTGCTTTTTCTTTAAGCAGCAGCTCAATCAAAAGCAGATCACTGTGGAGTTTCAAAGTAACAGTTACTTCCCAGCTGATGTAAGTGACCATTGGATAGCAGCAATTGCTCTGAACTGATTACTAGTGATGGGAATAATCAGCAGCTCTCAGCGAAATCTCACGATACAAGGGCTTTATGCCTATTTGTGAGGAGTGCCTCTATGCATGTTTTTGGCATTGTATGTTCAAAACTCATGTATTAATCTTGCACGAGAATTTTCTCTGGATTACTGATCCACTGGCACTATAGTCCCAAAGTGCCTGAGCTTTGTAACTCTGTGGGGTGAGGGGAAGAAAAAAGTCTCCAGTGAGTTAATTCTGATATTAATTTTTCTTTGTAAAGGACGCATAGTTTTTACGGCATATGACCAGTATTCAGTGTATGCGCTGTAAGCCTATTTTGCAAATAAAATACAAGAAACGTTAACTATGGTTTTGGGTTTCACTTAAAGCCACATAACAGAAGAAATGTGGTGTTTGGGAGCAGGTGTTTATCAGAGCCCATTTCACACAACTGGCCCCAAACACTGCCTTTCCATACATCTCAAGCAGACATGGGCTTGGAGGATGTATAGTGGGAATGACGAGCAGTGGGGAGGTAAAGCACAGCTGTAAACCACATATCTGTGTGTTGTTCTTTATTCACATAGTCAAAATTCGTACCTCCTTTCTTGTCTGTAATGCTTTCTTCAGCTATACAAGCACAAGCTGGTTTGCTCTAGAGTCATATACCAAACCCCTAGCTTAGTGAAAGGACTAAATTACATGCTGTAATGAAATTTGAAAATATCATGCATAACATCTGAAAACACTGAATGCAGAAACACCATACTTAAAAAAGCAACTGCAGGCAGTATGAACAAAGTCCCCACTAATGCAAATATTCATGTGGCACTGAAAAACAATGAGATCAGTTCCCATCTATGGGAACCACCCAAAGACATTAACAAGAAGAAAAATAGGACCTGCTTCATCTTTCAAAAACTACTCTCTAAAAACATGAATTACTGCTGTAAAAGTATCTCAGGATCATTTCACGTCAAGCAGACACAACTTCATGTAATTCTGAGCTCACCTGGGGAATCCCTGACCCTTTTTTGAAAATTGTATTCTCTCTCTTGCTTTCCAGAAAACCCTCTGAGGTTCAGTGGCTACAGCAGCAGGACTCCCAGGCCCTGCACAGGCAAGGCAGTCTGTTGAGAGGAGCCCTAATGGTTCTCCGAGTACAGACTGAGAGGAAAGGGCTTTCCAACTTAAACAGAATACTATCCATGCCTCTTTGAATTGAGTTTCTGCAAGGCTGGCGTAAAATCAGAGGACACGCTCAAAGTCATGCAAGGTGAGTAGTGAGATGCTTATGACTCAATGGAGACAAAGTCAAATGGCAGCTGCCGCACAAAGGAAGGTTTGCCATTCTCAGGAAGGCCGCTTACGGGATGTAAATATGCCACTTTACTGGGCTGCAGGCGGAGACCTTTCCAGTCTCCTTTTGTGAACAAAAAGATTAAATTACTGGAAAGGAACAGAACAAATACTTCTGCTTATCACTGTTTTCTGAGACTAAGGCTTGAACAAAGCCTACTTGCAGCTCATACCAATGGAAGAGGAAGAGACCTGCATGGACTGAGGGAGGGACAGAAAGAGAGAAGGAGGGGGAGAGAGAGTCCACACAAGTGAGCTTTGGGGTGACAAAGTGTGTGCCACCAGAAGAAACTCAGCTTTACTAACTCACATTCCCTACCTGAAGCTCATTTATTTCTTTAAAAGCACAATCCAGTTCCCTCTTGACTTTTTACCAGGTACTGAGCCTCTTCAACTCACTCTGACTTCCTCAGTGAGCCCGACTTGCAAAGTACTTGTGACTGCAGAAAACCTTGGCATTTCGGTACTGCACCGAATGAGGATAACTGCTGGTTCCAGCATAACTGTGGGCAGCAAAAGCTATATATGTACCTTCAAGGAGAACAGAACCCAGAACCTGAGAGTAATCAAAAACTAGCCCCTTTCTGAACAGATAAGAATTTCCATTTTACCAGGTGTGTAGAAGGACGTGTTTCATGTCCTTCAAACTTACTGGTTTCAGAGCCAAAACGGCATCCATGTAGTTCTGAACATAACAAAGGTTTAAAAAAACCTACCAACACCAACAAATAAACCACAGAGAAAAAGAAATCCCAAATCTCTATAGGAGGCATTTACTGTCTATTTCATGGGGCTGCTCAGAATTTTTCACATTGCTTTTGTGATGTAATATGCTAAACTGGCTGTTCAATCTAGCTATACATTTTTTTCAGCCTGTGTCTTCACAAACAACATGCAGTGTAACAGATTCCTGGGACCTTCACAGAGATCATTTAAAGAGCCTACTGTTTTGTCAGAAGCTGGAATTAAGTGCTTACAAGTTAGTGGAATTACTCTGGCCCTAAGACAGTGCTTTCTCACTTTGGCACTATCTCTATGAAGATCAGGGCCAGCAAGAAGGAAACAGGAAATCGCTGGGTCTGCAAGATAGAAACTTCAGGAAAGATTGAGAGCATGTAAACTCTTGCTGAACCAAGGCAGTGCGTCCCTCTTCGCCCTATGACATTGACTCGGCAGCAGTTTCCCCTCATGAATGCAAGCTTAGCAAAGCAAAGGAAAGAAAAAAAAAAAAAGGAAAAACAAAGGACAGACGCTTCAGCTCGCTGCACCACCCGATCACTTCCTCCCTGATAGGCCAACAGACTGACCCAGCTGACAGGCATGCAACTGTGAGACCTGCACAACATTTGGCTCACCATGGAGGGTCAAGAGGTGACACATGCTAAAGATGGCCCAACCAGGAACAATTTTTGTTTGCTTCATTTAATTTTGAGATGGGAAGAAAGATAGGCAGAGATGCACAGCTTATGGGCTGTTAGTGAGGAAATGCAATTACTGCTTGCAAGCACTAGAGTTTTCAGAGAAAGGTGGGCAACATGCTCTATGGAAGAGTGTAAAGGTGCATGGACGAACCTGGTTGAAACTGGGCTTTGAGACAAGGCATACTTTCCCATTGCCATGAAAGAGGTCAGCTTTCACTTTGGGATGATGTGGTAAGTGTCTGCAAAAGACCTGCAAGGACCTTTAGAAAACATTCCCCCCCTGATGAGGGGAGACACAATGGCAAATGAATGGCAAAACACAAGGCAGTGACAGGCCAGAAGGTCCCAGGAGGAAAAATATGTGTGTGGTGGGGAGGGGCAGCAAAAAAAGAAAAGAAAGGAGGTGCAGACGAAATATGTGTAGATGGAACGAGGGCAGGAAAAACAGGTCTAAGCCCAGAAATGCTAAACTGACAGCCAGACAGGGAAGTGCCTTTACTATTGCGGGACCCTCAAACAGCCTTGAAAATGCCAGGAATGGGTGGGACGTTCTGAAAACTTATAGGCCTTATATTAAAGCAGACAGCAGATAAGCAGCTGAATGCAGCTGCCACAATGTAATGAACTTTATCAAATGTGGAGTCCTTTGCTGTGCTGGAGAACATGCCACCATGTGGAAAAGCCTGTGTGGGCAAATCAACTGTAGGAAAAGATTCCTGGCTCACCTTGCCTCAGAGGCTGCACCCTGCTCTTTTTCATGCTTGGTGTGCAGCAAAGTAAGTAAATAACTCATTGGGCCTGAAATTTGTAACGAGGGCAGAGCCCATGCAAAACAACACGTAAACATTTTGTAAGATGCACTCCATCATGGGGGACCTTACTCCCATGTATCTCACAAATACTCCACAGAGCCCTGACAGGTCTCTTCAGGCTGCTGTGGAAGGACCATCAGTGCTTGCAGAGCAGGCCCTTCAAACTGTAACGGAGACTTAAAAGAGGAGGTGAAGCTTCATGAAGCCAGAGCTGCCCAGAGAGTCCAGTTCCTCCTCCAGTGCACAGCTAGGTGAGCCAATGCATCAAGAAGAGAAATCAGCTGTTGGACAGGTGAAAAGCCATCTTCTTCTGCATGCCAGGGTACAGATACCAACCCCTGGAGAACTGATTGCACCAAACCACTGGGCAGGTCAGGTTTTCCCATTGGTGTCATAACCCTGCCTAATCAATGAGGAAGGAGCTATTGCACCGTATACAGTTGCATTATAGCCTGGAAAGGTGACTGATGGGACCTTGATGGAAAACTCCCTCCTGGCAGGAGGACTGCACTTGAGCTAGTAAAGCAGAGAACTTGGGCTTTTTTCTGAAGTCTCAAACACCTTGATTCTACAAGGCAGCGTGGGGAGCACCCTAATGCAAACAGCATTGTTTCGGCATAGAGCAAACAACAGTACTCAATAGTTTTAACTCAAAAAGACTTTTAATCTAAAAAAGGGGGAAAAAAGAGCCTTGACAACTGAAAGGACGAACACACAAAGATTACGAAGATTATGAAGACAGACCTCTGTCCTTCAAGGAACTGTCCAGAGAGAAATCCTTACACTATCCTAGGGCCCTGCCAGCTGTCCAAATCCAACTGCAGGTTTGGCATAGCAGCAAGCTCCCCGAAACGGCAAGTACAGCTGTGCTTACATTGCTTTCCCTGCTTCGGGATGCAAAATCTGGATTTTTTCCCTTCTCCAGTCCACATCTGATGCTTTCTGTGAGGGCTGATCATGTGGTTAACCAGTACTGTAACCCCCATTCAATTATTAAAATAAATAATAATAAAAAATCTAACTCTGATGAGCTGCAGTTAGTCTGAGTTCTGGTAGCAGGGCTGTATTACCACTCCTGAACATTACTGTGGCAGAGGAGTGCATTACAGGTTCCACCTCATACCATCAATTTTGCCTTGACGGGTATGTAGTGATACTGACATAACTATTTCCTTATCACATTAAGTATTGAAATACTTCCATCCTATTAGAACATAGTCAGTCAAAATTTGTTCTTCCTCCTCTTTCCTCTGAAGGATTTTTCTTATTAATTCCAAGTACCCAATTATACTTCTGCAGATAAGTGCAAAATCTCTTCACTTACAGATTTACTTCTTTAGTACCATCTGCTCACAGAGATGCAGGGATAATAAAGACTATTCAGCAGCGTAAGAAAGGAAGCATGCAAGCTTTCTGTTACAAATGATATTTCATATAAACTCAACATGATAATCCTTGTTTGGAATCCTACTTCAGGAAAGCATTTCAGCAGGAACATACTTAAAACTGAACATATAAGCCCACACAAATTCAAGACAGCACACAAGTACTGGCTTAATTTATAGTCAAATTCAGTTCTATGTTTTTTCTTGGTGTCTTTAAAAAGTTTTTCTGAAGTAGAATGGATTTCAGCACAGTGCCTTGAGTGTTTAGCCTTGTTGAAAGCAAGCTTGCCCACTGAAATACCCCACGTTAAGTAAGTTTGCAGGAGGAAGCCGTGTCTTGCAGCCTTTCCTTGAATAATTTTCAATATTCAGTCCAGGATTCCAAGGCATTCATTAATCTGTCTCCTGTTGCATACTTTGTAGTGAAAAACATTTACTAGTTTACTAATTCCATAATGAAACAAGCTTTCATTGATTTTGAAGCACATCTTCAAAGTCATTAAGGGAGTGTCCCCTCTCCCTGCCCCCATCCCTGAAGCACATAAGACTATATCTGTTGCTTTCCCAGGGGCCTTCTGCTTCGTGGGGGCAGCCATGAGAAGAAGCCACTGGAAACTTGAAGCCTGAAAGGGATGTGCTGGCCTTGAGGCAATTTCAGCTCAATCTCTTTAACCAGCCTGAGGTTCCTGTGTGGTGAGGAAAAGCAGAGTAGCAGAGATTGGCTCTTTGCATGTGATGGTAGCTCTTCTGACACCCTTTGAAACACAGACTAGTACAGAAATATACCTCCATTTCTGAGTCAAAGATACGGCAAAGGCAGCTTCTCTCAGAAAACACAAAGGATAGCTCACAGGTTGCCAAGTTATCTCCTTGATATGTATGATAAGAAAACGTTACAAGAAATGATACCCAGTAAGAGTGGCAGGGATGGGGGATAAGTAAAGAACAAGAATGCTTATTGAAGACAGCTTCCTTCCTAATGCACTGAAGCCTGAATTTATTTGTCAGTTTACTTTGATATTTGTATTCCAGCAGAGATTTCCAAGGCTTTGGATTTTTTTTTTTTTTTTTTTAAAGGTGGGTTACAATTCAAAAAAAGTTTC
>VYXH01004009.1:182346-246318 GCA_013397275.1 Burhinus bistriatus | reverse complement strand
TAAAGGTGTGTTACAATTCAAAACAAGTTTCGAGATACAAGGGGTAGGAAAGAAGAAAGACATTCTCTCACCGTTAAAGCTTATTCCTTACATTTGAAATGGACTGTTCCCCTTGGAGAAAGGTATAAGAAACTGTTAGACAGAGCTGCTGGGTCTCTTATGGAGGCTCTGCTAGAGGATCCAGCCTTCTGGCCTGTTTTGGAGTTGCTCACTGAGACCAAGGAGAAAAATCTTCTCTGGGCAGGTACACAAGGAAATTTCCACTCTGCTATCCACCAGCACAGCCATGTGACCCATCTCTTCTGAAAAACACAGGTACCACTTCCCTGCTTGGAATTTCTGTCTCCAGATGAGAGCAGTGGAAAGAGACATTATTAGGTGCTTTGCTTGTAGCAAGATCATTTGGACTCTGTAAGCAGGGTCCCTTCATAGCAAACTGTCAAAGCACTTGAAATTCCTATCAAAGAAAGTGCTTTCTGCAGTGAGGGAGCTCATTTCCCTCCCTAATTTCCAGCCTGGAGGTATGAAACTGTCATTGTTTATAGTTCTGTTTGAAAACAAGTGTGTATGAAATGGTACTCATGGAAAACATACTCCTGTCAGTAAAAAGGCAAACAAGATGGCCTAGAAAACATGACTAGTAGGACAAAACAGAAAGATGCCTAGCCTGAAAGAAGTTTTTTTCAAACTATGGGCTGAAATCCTTCAGGGACTGATTCCAACAGGCTTCAAAGGATGGCGTGACGTGTCAGGAGCAGCCGCGTTAGCAGGCAGCAGCTCAGTGTACTCCCAGTGAAACCTGCCTGTGGTTACTGCTGCCCCTGCCCAGGATCCCTGTGAACTGCTGTGGATGGCAGCCGCAAGTGCAGAGGAGCAAGTGCTTACACCCAGAGCCAGTCCTGTGGGCCTCCTCTCCCTCCTCTGCCCTTACTCTGTAACTTCTGCCACCATCTCCATTAAAAGGCGCAAAGTACTTCACCTTGGGCTCACTGGTAAACTTCTGTGGCAAAACCTCAGGTTACTGCAGAGGGAACGGGATGCTGTCCTTAATTAATATCTGCTATCAACTCGGTTTTCTAAAAATGAACAGTAGTATATTTGTTGCAATAGGAAGGGCTACCTTCCATCTATCAATGGTACTGTTTTTCTGGCACTTTGTTTTATTTACCTGCTAACCTTATTTTATTCAGCTGTTATTTCTTCAGTGAAGTTATATTTTAATGTGCTGATACAGTAACTGTCATTTAATCAGTACCTGTCCTCAAGAAACATCAGAGAGGACTATGCAATAAACATGTCACCATTCCAGAAAGTTTTTAAATGTTTATTAAAAGGTTGGGGTTTTTTTCACTTTAAGAGAAGTACACTAAAACAAGCATAATGTTATTTTTCTAGCCTCCAAAAAAAGTCTGGTAAGAAAAAATACAACCATGTAGAAAAATAAAATGTGTTCATGTTGAGACTAAATGGCACATTTCCTCCAGCAGTTCTACAGTCTGGTTATAAATCTGTCCAAAATCAGATTTATAATGAAACGCTAACAGATTCCAAGGAATTGCTTTGTTAATAAAGCCACTGTTGTACTCATGTATTTGTGCAGACACAGACCTGTAAAAGGGACAGATCCGCAGGAATGACAAAAGGGTTCAACAGCCTGAACAGTGTGTCTCTTTGCAAGAGGCAGTCTCAGAGTGAAGGAGAACATGCAGTCCAGACAAACATTGTACTTGCAACAGAAAGTCAAGATTTTTGTCCAGCTAAGGGGTGGAGATGTGGCAACAGTGCATGCACAGTCACATGAAGGAAAACTTGTGACCAAAGAAAGAGCCCTTTTTACACATGGCAGCTGCCTTTTTAATGTAAACCATTTTTGCTAAGGCAGTGCGATCCTTGGTCCTTGCTGTTCAGCTTATTAAGGGGCTCTTTACTGGTATTTATTTTTTCTATCACTGTAAGCAGAGCTGGGATGCTCTTGTGTACCAAGGTCAATGACAACACCAGCCAGAAATGCAAAGAGTTCACAGGGCATGTAAAGGGCAAGAAACAGAGGTACACAGAGATGAGGACACAAGAAAACATTAGGAAATTCTTCATGGTGACAGCCAAGATTTTTCATAGGTTCTTCCACAACAGAGAATATTCCAAGTAACATGAAGATTTGTGGCTTATGGAGAGCCCCTCCAAGCAGGGAGCAACATCTGAAGTGGCTGTTTGAACAACTGTTTTATGGAAAGCAGCACCCAATTGCTGACTAGAGGTAGGCGGGAGGGGATAAGCTGTAGGTGGGAGGGGATAAGCTGTACGGGGGGCTGGCATGCAATGAGATGAGAAACCACTGGAGGGATGCAGAAAGAAAGCACTGGTGACGCTGGAAAATCCTGATGGGGTGGAGGTCCTAGCTGTGTGGGTGAGAGCAGAAATCTGTGCTCTAGTGGTGTCGTGCACAAGGAGCCCTCCAGACACAGAGAGCCAAGCTGGGCACCCACCAAGCCTACACCTTTTTAACTTCTTCATTTCAAAACACTACATGGGGTGAAAGGATCACCTTTCTCCTATAGATTGGGCCTAATCTTTTGGGTTCATTGCAGAAAACTGTTAGTGCATGTGGTACCCTACCAATTACCTTCCAAGCACTCCATTTGCTCCAAATACATTTGAGTCCTTTTGTATCAAAATGAAAGCACATTTTCATTAGTAAACCTTTAGAGGGTTTGTTTTTCCATCTTCTTTCAGTCTACAAATGGAATCATTTGCTGCATCCCTTTTATGGTGCCATGGGGTGTACCTCCAAGTAAAAATCTGTGCTAAGAAGAACTCTGAGTGTCAAATATGACATTGCCCCCTGCAAGTGACTAAGGAAACTGCCATCCACCACCACACAGGAGAGACCCCAGGAACTGCCCTCGTCATATTGTTCATCTGATAGCATTATTTCCTGGGTTTCAGCCAGTAATTTAACAAAGTCCAAAAGACAACCCAAAAGCTGGAAGAGAATTGTACACTCGAGCCCAGCAAAGCTAGGTGTGGTTTCCACCAAAACCAGAATGTGCTTCACATGCCACAATTATTGGGCAGATTTATAAATCTTTTCCATGCTTGTTCTAGGCTTAGGAACAAAGAGAAATTCAAGGTCTCCAGGACAGGACAGCAATTTGTTACAAACCCAGGAAGCTACCAAGTGCTCAGGGTCTACGTTTTAGGCGAACACTTGACAGTGACAGTGACGGAGATCTGCTGAAGCTATGGAAGATGTAGGCCTAGCATTTATTTATTTAAAAATATTGCCTTGTAGTAGGAGCTAAAACAAGAAGATCGATAGTCTGAGACATTTAAAAATCCCAAGTCAAGCCTTCAAAATCCTGATATTAGTTTAGAAGGAGAACAGCAGGATATAAAAAATCATTCACTCAGCATTTGTATTGTTTTGTTGCTTTTCAGCCTTTGAATCTATCATGTATTGCAACCCAAAAGGTTAGGCTTTCCCTTTTTCTTGTCAAGTAAAAGCTAAAATGTAGCTTGAAGAAATCAAATGCTGCAGGGATCCTGTCTACTTTGTGTGCTGTTAGCACTGCAACAGCATTTTACCATAGCCCAAGAAACAATGCAATCCACTGCAAAACTGCCTCTAAATACTGCTTTCAAAGGATCCTTAGCTGCTGTACCTGGAGTCAAATGCAAGGAGCAAATTACCACTCTGGGAGGTGATGAAGCTTTTAGTAATGACCAATTTTTTTGACTCTTAGGAATATTGAGACAAGGTTGAGCCTTTTCACAGGACAAAAGTGGTCACTGGCTGATTTTCTCCAGGGTTGAGGAGCGTGTGGGGGACAGGACTTGGATGCCAGCCTGGCGCACGTGGCAGCCTCGTGGCTGTGCCCAAACAGTGTTGGATCTCTGTGCTGCCAGAGCCAATGCTGTTGGCATGAGGCTGCACCTGAAAGCTGCGGGGACTTCTTGGGGGGAGTGGTGTCTCCACGCTTTCTGCTGTCAGCCCTTCTCTGCAGCCTCCCTTGCCAATTTGCACCTCCAGAAACTCAGTAAGGTTCCTGGCACAAAAACGCTGGTGAATATAAAGTAAGAACAGCAATCCTAGCCTAAAAGCATCCTGCCTTTCACAGGATGCATTCCCTTGCTGGAAAATACTTCAAGGTCCATGGAGACAGGACCAAGTTTGAGTATCTCAGGCAAAACAGAATGATTTTTTTTTCTTCAGGGTATTCTCTTACAGTCAAGCAAAGCTGAGTTCCTGTCTTTTTTCTACTTTCCTGTTGAATCAGAGACCTATGTCAGCTATCTGCCTTATTTAACCTTGGTCAGCAGGACACAAAACCTAAGTGACAGATAGTGCTGTGGCAGACTCTGTTGTCTTCCTCCATTTACCCAATGGCTTGCTTTATTCCACCAAAGCTACGTATTTTGTTACCAGTAGCAGCAGTATCATGGCAGCAATGAAAGTCTTGTGTTGGTAGTACACCAGTGGTGAGCTAAGTTACAGTGCCTGTGCAATCTTTTACTCTTCCAATACTGTAGAGATGACCCCTGGGTGCCATTAATTTCCATGGCCTTTATGAAACTCACTGAGTGGGATGAAATTGGATTTTACTGTGCAAGGAGTCTGCTTTGATACAAAAGGGCAAACAGGCCAGGAGGATTTATCTGCCAGACTCACTTATGACTTGACTGAAATGAGAAAGTGATCCCAGTGAGAGAGAGAGAGAGAGAGTGGGTCCTTCTCCTCTCTGACATTTTTGCACAATTTATCTGCTTTTATTTACATGCACCAACAAAAAGTACTCCTTTGAGCACAGTTTTCTTTAATGCTTTTAAGGCTAAGAGCAGCTATTTGAATTAAATAGTTTGAGACAGTGCCTGCATGAAAATGAGTGAATTTGAGCATCTAGATAAAAATTTTCCTTTTTAGCTAGGGATGAAAAC
Organism: Burhinus bistriatus; assembly: GCA_013397275.1. Lineage (NCBI taxonomy): Eukaryota > Metazoa > Chordata > Aves > Charadriiformes > Burhinidae > Burhinus > Burhinus bistriatus. Next base: position 241,383 of record VYXH01004009.1, on the reverse strand, counting down.
AAAGACTAGCTTAAAACATTCACATGTGGGGAAAGATAAAAGTCTAAATGAGTGGATGATAGCTCTGATTAAAGAGTTGACTAATGGAAAAATGACTTAAAGGATAATAAAATCAAACTAAGTATAATACAGAATACATTTGCTTAACTTTGAGCAGTAAGTCTTTTTTTACTTGTTTTGATCTGTTAGTTTTGTGCAGTCTTTCAGAAATTTGCTGTGGAATAGGATCTTCCTTTCATTACTCATGCTGATCAGAAGAAATTTGGATATCAAAGAGATATCCATTAATAGATGATGCTAGAAAAAATAAAATGAAAAAATCTTTCAGCCGTTTTGCAAAGCTAGAAACAAGTTCAAGCAGCACAATGAACATATTAAACAATTTTGCGCTTCCAAACACGAGGAACATTTTTCACTTCCTAAGTTTTATTTCCTAGCTAGTAATCAAAACTAGAGAAAAAATAAGTCAGTAGATAACAGTTAAGGAGAATGAGACAGCAGTTAAGAAGAATGTTTAGTATTTTTAGAAGGATTTGGAAGTAAACAAATTGGAAAAAGAGGTGGAGCAACATTTAGAATATATTTCTCTACTTCCTTGGAAAAGAATGGGAAGCCTGACAGTCATGGTTTTCCCTGCAAGAAAACAATCACTGTCTTGATTTAATTTATTATTTTGTTCTAAATTGTGATGAAATACACTACAAGAAAAATGGTAAAAAAGAAAAAATAAAGCTTTGAACTCAATAATTATCAAAATCTTTTAGGTATATTGTCAATACATACAGCTCTTGTCTGGTGCATATCCCATGCATGTCTATCAGACTGGTGCAGTATATGCTGTTTGTGTCATGGACACCGATTAGGGGAGCAGAAAATTACCTATGTCTGAAAAGTAATGATACTGATTTTTCAAGAAATGCTACCAAAAATCCTTTATTTTTTACTCATTTAGTGCTCGGTAGTTGGGATAGCCACAAAGTGATTCCTCTAAAATAAAAGATACAAGCATTTTGCTATAGCATACTGCTGGTTTTGGTTGGACCAGGTCGAGAACTCTTGAGCTGGCCTGCTTTTCAGACAGGCTGGGCTCATCCTGCCTTGAAGCTGTCTTGAATTAGGGAGTCCAAAAATGGAAGTACCCAAAACATCAGCAGTCTCTTTCTAAAATCTGAGTTTAAATGCAACAGTATGAACTCCTAGTGGAATTACCTGGGTCTGTCTTCTTGTAACTGAGATCAGTGTTTGGCCCAAAGTCAACAGCAGACACATTTTACAAATGAGTGAGAACAGGATGCCATTCATTACCTCTCATCTTTCACACATATTCTGTGTGATCTGGTGGAGTGTGTCCCATTGGAAAAATAAATGGAAGAAGTTATCACTTTAAGATAAAATGGGAAAAAGCAAATTTCAGGGATTTCACCTTTGACCTTATTATAGCCTGAAATTTGCCAACTGAACTCTGTTTCCAGAGGCTGAAAAAGAATTACATCTGCCTAAAATGATACTTCTCCTGACTGTGCACAGCTGGAGTCCACGCCTGGCTCTCACTGTTGCAGCAGTGGACCTAGAGAGCACAACATTTACCCCTTTTTGTTCCCTTTTTGTTTTCAGATCTTTTCACCCTTCCTTCTGACAGTTTATTTTAGGCTGTGCCAGACCAGCAGTCCAGTCTGTCTCTTTGTTGCTCATCACGTTTTCCTCTAGTCCTCCCCACAGCCCTCCTGCTTCACCAGTTGAAGCCATTTCTGTTTCTTCTCCCAACCTCACTTACATGCCCTTAGAGCACTGTCCCTGCAACATGTAAGGACAGCAGGGATATTTTGGGGCTCTAGAAGCACTAGACCTTGACAAATGCTGCCCTGCTGTCCTGTAGGCTAGTGAGGGCATGCAGCAGCAGGTGACATGCTGGGCTGACAAAGATGCAACTTTCCTGTGACCAGCTTGAACAGGGCTGTCCTCTTTCCTTACCACCAGGTATAAGTTTGTCTGGAGGGCAGAAGTGTGTCATCCAGTCAGGTAAGAGAGGCTGGGGGAATTCTTGTGTGGGAGCAGGCTCGACACAGTAACCAGACCCAGTAAACAGTAATTGCATCCGCTGCATGTTCTGCTGTGCCTGGCTCCTCTCTGAGACTGACTGCTCTCTGGAGACAGGTCTGGTTATATCTTGATACAGAACATGCCCTTGGTGTTAAATAAAGGGTCACAAAGAAAAGCCTCAGCTCAGCTACTTATTCTGACAAAAAAGGCCTTTTAAAGCATTTTTGAAGTGGTCCATTTTGCTACTACTTCAGCAGCCTATTTATTATATAGAGCTTATTGCTTTGGATTTGAAGTTGGAGAGTCAGCTTTTCTGTGGGTTTCTTTTCCCTAGCCCTTACCTAGGCCTTTCTGGATTTTTTAGTAGAGAGTGACTTATGAGCAAGTGACCGGCACATTATGAGAGGATATTACCAAGCAATACAGGGCAACAAAAGCTAATTCCAGCCAATGAAGCAAGGAAGCTGAAGAAAGAACTCTCCTGTCTTAGTCCATAAATAATAAAGTTAATTAACCTTTGGGCTTCAACTTTACGCAAAACCTTGCCTAGACAGCCTGCTTAAAGCACTACCTTGCTGCAACATGTGTGTATACCATTGCCAAAGTGTACAAGGCATGTCCACTGGGAGACAGAGGGTCTGGTTCTCAATTTCACAGACTTTCAAATGCCTTGAAAAGCCCTGCCTGGAGTCATGCTTTGGTGAGCAGCTCTGGAGGAGCTCAGGTCACCTGGTCCTGCTGTATTCAGTGCCAGGTTATGGTTAGCAGAGCTGCGGGAGCATCCTCTGACTGTGTAGTAATGTCACCCCTGCTCACCAAGGACAGAAACTTTCTGGACATGCCAATCCTTCCTGTCCCTCCTGCAAAAAGCCACCCAGCTCAGTGCTGTGTTTTGTGCTCTGCTCCAGCAATGCCCCAAGCTGCCTATGGAGCCGATTTAACTGCCTGACCAAATGATGTGTTGGTTCAGCCATGCTTTCACACATTGCAGCCTAATAATACTGTTTCAGTCCTCCCATTTATGATACATATAATTTTTTGAGGAGATCATATCTTTTCTTTTGCAAAATTCTTTCCAACATACAGTAAAAATAATACTTAGAGAAAACAAGCATGGATGCAGATCATGATTATCAGCCATGACAATTTTATAGTGATCTCAGACAAGGTGGGATTTCAAAGACTTAAGTCAAAAGAATCAAGTGAAATTTTGGAGTTGGTGGCATGTTTCTGGGAATGGTCTGTTGCAGGAGGAAGAGAGTCCAAGGTAAAATATATACTTCAAGAGATTATTTGCTCATAGAATTATATAAAAGATATTTATTCACGTAACAAAGAAGGAATAAGTAGAAGATATATCTCTAGCCATTTACAGCATGTCCATAATTCTAGTTTTTTACTTCCTAAGGAGCATGTTCAGCCATTAGTCTTACAACATTAATCTTACAACTTACAATACGTAAAACAGATTGCAGTGCTCTTATAAGTACTTCTGTTCTGAAGGTCCTGAAAAGAAAAAGACATATATGGGAAAGACAAAAGTGCATATGGATCCCAGGACTTACAGATCTTTAGATCCTTTGTGGATGACTGTTATTTTTGTCCCTTGGAGCGCTTAAACTAAAATGCTTGGTCTCCTGCCTACTAAATATAATGCCTGCAAAACATTTATTAAAATGAAAGATCGCACTTCCAGGTGGACATTTAACCATGTGGAATCACACATCACATGCAATTCCCAATTCCCTGCTCATGAGTCTGGATCAATCCCATCATTCCTTAGAATCAGTACACTAGCACAAAAAAAATGTTTTGCAAGATTTCATAGCTGATGTGAATCTTTCAGAATTCAGCATTGCCCTTGACTCTGGCTGTAATTAAATATTTCTTTGATTAAACCATGATCTCATACAGTACATTTTTCATAGCTGCTGAGTATAAGCAGCTTTCACTGAAACCAAAGGGACTGGCAAGTGCTTATTCTGTTTAATTAATCTGCTACATTTTTTTCGTTCATGCACAACAGAGATCTTTTGCAGTAACAGGACTAGGTGACAGTTTTCAGTGAAAGACCAGTGATTTATGAGGTGGATGGCACATTGCCAAAGGCTTGCAGGCCCTTGATGTCAAGCACTGGTTTTGGTTAGGTCAGCTGATCAATGAATTTGGACAACTGAGCATTTGAGTACTCAACTAGACTAGCTGGGACTGCCCTGATCAGCACTTTAGAAAAATCAGGCTGCATTAGAAGTTGCAGTGAGAAGCATCTTAACAGCTCTTCTATTTTCTTTCTGTTATTCCTCTGATTTCCATGCAGCTTCAGCTCATTCTGGTGACCCTAAAGGTGCCTGGGGGTAATGAGACAAGGGACTCTTTATAGCTCTGAAACATTGGACAAAGGAGCCTTTTCTAAGGCTCCTATGAAGATCCAGAGGCTTATGCTGTGATTGCTATCAGAGTTTCTTCTTCCAACATGTTAACAGGCCCACAAAAAGCCCTCCTTGTAACTGCATGCATCTACTTCAGATTAGATCAAATCTGGGCTTGATCTCCTCTACTGCAGAAAACACTGGGCTGTGTGCTTTCTTTGAAGGCACTGGAGTCTGAAGGTGAGGAAATTTTCCTGCCATATGCAATAGGTGTGATACTGCTAAAGCCACATGAAAAAGTGGCTGGGAAGAGACAACCTCATTCCTCTTGGGAAGCAGCAGAAGCAGATGAAACTGCATCTTTCTTCTAGCTGCCTTCTTGTATTTATAAGCCTCTGTGGAGGTGCCCTCAAAGTGCTGAATAAATGTGGGCGAGGCTGTGGTGGAAGGGAAATTCAAATAGGGCAAAACCCTATTCCTTCACACACAGACAACATCCACTGCTGGTCCCAGACCCTGTTGGGAGGGAATGACTTATGAAATAGTTCTGGAGCCCTCCTCCTCCTCCTCCTCCTCTTACTAACCTGTTTATCCAGCCTTGCCAGATGTCTCAACCCAACTGACAAAGAGTTCAGAAGAAGACTCACGTGGGATACCCTCCCCGGCCATGAGCACTTTTGCATAAATTGCTAAGGCCCCTCACCAGGAGCAGGAGGGAAAGGACAGCCAGTTCCTGCATGCACCATGGCAGACCTTTGTGCAAGGGTCTTTTGCCACAGAAACGTCTATGCACCTGCACCTGATACTGCTCCTTGGCAAAGCAGCAACAGATGGCTCAGGCAGACAGGGCCATATACAGGGAAAGACTAGTGGGACACTGGTGTGCTCTCGACAGCCCCCCTAAATCACATGCCAGGTATGTCTCCACCAGCTACAAGGAGTGCTGAAACCAACTGGCATCTTCATTAGTGTGTTGGGAGTTGAGGTTGAATAAACACATGCTTTTCTGCCCTTTCACCTCCAAACCAGGAAACTAACTTTTCAGGCTGCCTACAAAGGGCTTCTAAGAGAACAAAACATCTTATTTCAGGGGCTTCAGTCTGCCGCACTCAGGATGTGCACAACATCTGAAAGAGAACGAGGTGGTTAACACCAGCTGGGCAGAAGACCAGTGCCCAGTGCTCCAGGCTTCTCTGAGCACCCCAGCCCTACCATTTAGAAATACAGGCAAAAATGACCACAATCAAAAACCTTGTTGCCTCAAATGTCTTTTGTTCCTGAGATCACAACAAACTTGGTTCAGCTGCAGGTAACCATCAGCTGTACATCACTCTCAAGTTGCCAAGCAAGAGGTAGAGCTCAGGATAGACAGCATCACATCAACTAAGAGGGAACCCAATCATATACATGGGGCAAACAGCTGGTCTCTGGTATCAATCCCAAAACGCTGAGGCAAAGTAGTGTCTGTGGGAAGTCTTATTCCCTGATTGTTTTATTTTTCCAAGCCTCGGAACAGCAAAAACCTGGGGAAGTTGAAAACCTGGGTTGAGGGTCAGGGTGGATGAAGAAAGAAGAGGCCTTGCTTGCCTTCAGCTGTGAACTCTGCTCCTGATGGTGTGTCACACACAGGCACCAGAGGGGTTTGAATGTTCTAGTTCCTCTGGTGCCGGAGGCAGAAACTATCCCCTTCAGCATATGGAAGTGTCTGTGCAATGACTGGCTTTTTTTACAAGAGTATAGCTACATTACTAAAGAAAAAAAATCCCTGAAAGGGCCAATGAATTTCAAGGCTATGGGGAAGGCAGACCATAAATCACAAATGTACATAGGGATTGCTCTGGGTGTGTGTGTCTTACCCCAATCAGAACTAAAATGTTACTGATTTCATTGTGAGATTTACTCTATTTTGTATTAGTATTGGGAAAAGTAAAAAATGCAATTGATTCTGCTTTGCAGCTATGGTTTGTAAGTGAAAAGATGTGTCAGCTCCTGTATCACAGATTGCCTATGCTTCTGTCTCACTGTATTGCACTGTCCTTAGCCTGTTTATTTCAGAAAACTGGACTTGATTAGTTAGAAGACTTTCTGTGTCATGTTTAATTTCTCCTTCATAGTCTCTCTGCTTTACTTTTTGAGATCATACATTCTCTGTGTTAACAAAGCATATGGGAATTTTTCTCCTCTGACCTGACAGATCATTTAAAAACCACGAGCAAGAAGAGCATGGTATTAAAAGAAAAGACATCTCTTGTTACAGCATCAAAAATGGGCTGTTTGATATGGGCTACAGATCATCTCTGTCCAGTAGCATAAAAAGGGAATGATGTAAAAAACTAATACTATTCTATTCAAACCTAGAACTGGGCAAGAATGCTTCCTTTTTCTGTTATCAGTCTTATCAGTATGCAGAGAAACAGTGAGCATTTTAAATTCAAATCCACCTGTAAAGAGTTGGGTTTCAAGCTTAAACATGCTGCCTGTTTCTTTTCTCTTATTTTTTGAGAGAGTAAGCATAGCTACATCTGTTCCTAGCCTAGATCCACACCGAACCTGTTCAGAAATCCATTCATTTTTATCAGTATGGGGCAAGGACATAATCTTCCAGAGAGCATTGTATTTCCTGCAGAGAAGATCTGCATGGTGAGAGGAGAGTGAAGTAATCAAAAGCAAACTCTGGTCTGCTCTCTGGAAGCCAAGGGATGGTCATTGGCAGAGATACATCTCCCACAACCTGCAGTGAGTAATCAGCTCAGCCTGTGTACTAGCTGGAGTCCCACTGCTCACCCCTAGCTGCATTGGTCCTGCTCCCTTACTTCAATTATGCAGTCACAAGGCGTGGGGCTGGAAACGGAGGAAGGCAAGTCTGTGAGGCCTGAGCATGACTTGGAAGCAAAAGATGGACCCAGGAGAAAGGCCTGTACGGAGGCCTAGTACTACATCGGCTGTTGTTACTCACCTCTGCATCATCCCTCTCTTGTTCAGTGGGTTGTCCTACAAGTTTCAGAAGACATTCTGCTCTGTGCGGGGCTGACAAACCCAGTACCAACTGGCTCTGGAAGGTCCTCCTGCCTGTGTGTTATGGGACTGAAGGTGAAAGACATCTGCGCAATGTCATGCATTCCTGTCTGTCTGGAAGTGCCCGGCCAGCTGCTATTGGAAAGCTGCCATTTTTGTCTTGTGATGCTGTCGAGTGGCCTGAAGGACCAAGCTTGGTTTCTGGTCATCAGAAAGATTAGCTAGAGACTTCATTCACTCCTTAGCTAAAGTGTTTCCTCCTGTTGATCACTCTCATCTACATTGTTTCCTGGACTGAGGCAGAGCAGTCTTCACCTACCCATCACCTTGGCCCAAATTCCTGTTTTGGTGCAGGACTTGAAATTGGCCAGATACTGCCACTTGTACCATTACCACACAAATAGTTCCAAGAAGAAAAATTAGGGTCTTTGACGGTTTCCACTAAGTTGTTCCAGTGCGTTCCTTACAATCCCATACACAGAAATCTAATCCAACAAAACATCATTCTGGTTTTCTGATTTCCTGTGGCAACAAGCTCCACAGTTTAACTACATGTGATATAAAGCAAGATTGCCTTTGATCAGCTTTTTAGTCCATCAAGCAGTGGGACTGAGCACATCTTTGCTTTTGTACCAGTGGACAAAGACAGCAGAACCTCCTGTCTACCCTGTCAAGGCCGTTTTTAAAATCACCCAGCTGCCCCATTATGTCCCCCAAATCTTTCAGTTCCAATCTCCTCACATAGGAAAAACCTCAAGAGTTTTTCCAAGGTCTGTGCTATTCCTTTAGTTTTCACATTCCAATTCATATGTTTCCTAACATCTACTTTGGTCTTTCAGTATGGTGGTGTATGCAGAATTGCTCTTCATTTGGATTTAAAAATGAAAAAATTACTGAACAACAGCTGTGCTGAGGTAGCTGTGGAATAAGCTGTTTCTGTTTCAGAAATATCTGTAACACAATTGAAGACCCACCCCTAAGGTGTTTACAACCCAAAGTGACCAGACAGATAACAGAGAAGAGGTGATGTGCCCGATGATAGACAGAGGGTCAGTAGCAGAGGCAGGGAAACCACTTGGCTGTCCTGGGCAAAGGCCAGGACTGTGGGTGAGAAGCTTGGTTCTGGCTTTCCCTCTGGGAAACGAGCAGTTGGGCTAATTACATGTCTTGTGTCAGCTCAAACAATCTAACAAAGTGGGAAGGGAATCATCACAAAGACTGTTAAGAACAGGTCTGTTTCCTATGGTCGGTTTTCCTGCCTCCAGCGGCCTACCTTTCCCACTGTCCCTAAGAGGCTCTCTTCTTCCTTTCCGCCCTGTATCATGTATTATTTGCCAGTTCTGTTTAATATGAATCATGAGAAATAACTCCATTCCACAAGCTCTGCTTGAACAGATCTGCACAGATATGGTCACCCAAGAGACAAGGAAACTTTGACTGACCTACTTGTAGCCAAAGTTTAACTTTCAACAAGGAAATAAGCAATGCCTTTGATCCAAAGGTTTCAAGGAGGAAAACGGGAGAAAACCAAGGATAAAAGTCAGCCAGTTATCCCTGAAAAACATAATACACTCCACAGTATACTTTTCAGGGTAGAGGGAAAGGAGGAAATGGGGAGCTTTTAATTCACGTCCCTCATTCCACCAGTCTCAGGGTCCTTTGAGACTTACAGCTGGTCTGAGTTATAAATAGGTATATCTCTTGCTTTTTATTTCTTGTCTTTTTGTCATTTTCTTATTGGCATACCTGGTCTAAGAATGGCAACTAGACAGGAAACTATTGCAAATGCTTTAGTGAACTTTCTTATTGAAGTGACAATTTTCCAGTAACCAGACTCATGTTGTTGAGCCCATTTCATGATAAGTGAAGAGACCCTCTATTTCCTCCCTCCCACATTTACAACACTGATTTTCTAATCTATTTCTAGCCATATGCCTTGTTTCAGAATAGAAAAATTTTGAGTATTGATATCATCCTCTCTCTAGGTTTAACAAGAGATTGCTTTGCATTTTGGAAGTAGAGAAGTTGAACAAAACAGAAGAAAATTAGCTCAACTTTGACATTTAGAGGAAAACGAATCTTGCAGCAATCAAGAATAACCTAATAAAATGGGGGCAGACTTTTCCAAAGACTTAAAAGCAGCCTGCTTCCACAACCAGGACCTGATTTTGAGATGCAGTCCATCTCCCACTGTGGCTTTCTATGGGTACTGTTGTCTGTCAGAGGTGATGCTGAATGCTGCCCAGGGTGAAGTATTCAAAACTGATCAGTGCCTCTCTTGCCAGCTAGCTTGAGCAAGCTCTCTGCTAATAGCCAAGGTTGCATCATAGGTGATGAGCACTTCCCTGAAACTGACCCTTGATGCATGGAGGGAAGGTTTGAGGTTGCCTAGGTCTGCTGTCACATTGCTGCTTACGATGCTGGGGAAAAGGTTGTTCCACAGGAAAGAAACATGCCGCTTTGGGTTGAACAGGAACAATATCAGTAGGAAAGAGGGGAAGGTGGGCAGACAGGATGGATGGACAGGTAGAAGGCAGTTATGCTGCTCTCTGAGGGCTTTTTTCTGCCTCAGAAATACAGATTTCAACCTAAGTTTTGGGTGACTGGGAGTTGTTCTATTAAGCTGACATGCTTTTTTTGTACATTCCTATTCATTAGAAAAAGATGCATCTGAATGATTTGTTGAACTCTCCCTTCTTTTTTTGGCCAGCCTCCTCTTTGCCTATCTCCATATTTTCTTGCAATTCTTCTTTTCCCCACTCTCTGCCCTCCCCATCCCATTGCTGCAGTTATACCCTCCCTGTACATCCACAACATGGGAACCCTTCCCTTCCTCTCCTCTGGAAGCAAATGCTGACAACTTGCCTTGGTATAAACATGCTGTTCTTTCACAGGGGCTGCAGCTCTGTGAGATTTTTCTAGAAGGTCTTGGGAGAAACTTAGTCTTGGCAAAACCCCTGCTGTGTCAGCAGAACTGACACACCTCCTGTCCTGCACAGAAGGTCCTATTGAGATTACTTTAAAAATTTAAAAGTAGCATTAAAAACAAAAAAGGTTTTTGACTGGCCCCAGTGTTACAGTGGAAGAGGATGATGTGGCTTCTCAGAGTAATACTGATGTTCAGACTTAAAGATAAGTGGTTAGGTCTCGCTGAACTCAATAGATTGCATCAGCATATGAGGCTAGGTATTAGGTTTCCTGCCCTTTACTGTGGATAGACTAACTTCTGTTTTTTTGCTCACAGAATCTGAAATGAGAAAACTTGTTCTGCTCTCCCAAAACTTTTGCTTTGTTTCTATTTTAATTCTGAATCTCCATTTAACTAAATAAAATTGGTTTTGCCAGACTGTCTCTGGCTTAGTGCCCAGTCACCCAGTGTCCCCTCTCTGACAGGGGCCAGCACCAGATGTTTCAGAGGAAGGTGCAAGATACTCTGCTAATGCTCAGTCATGGAATAAGCAGGCCCCAGGGAAAAATTCTTCCTAAGTCCTCTTAGCTAGAGCTTGGCTTCTGTCCTGATGCCCAAGGATTTATATTCCTTCCAAAATCTCTTGTTTATTTTTAAGTATTAACCATTATGACTCTGGCTAATGTTGCTCTTCGTATTATGACCTATCCTGTTTTGAACAGGTCTGCAGTCTTTGGCTTCAGTTATATCCTTTGGCAGTGAGTTCCATAAGCTAATGGTGTATTGTGTGAAAAAGTATTTCTTTCTATTAGTTTTCACTTTTTTGTCTTAATAAAAATGATTTTGCTATTTTATTCCTCCTGCACCTTTTCCTGTTTTCCTCATAGATAGACAGCCAACCCAGTGCTGGAGCAGAAGGGAGAGAAATGTACTATTGATGTAAGTTGTGCCAATGATTCAAAGACAGCCAATAGGTTCGAAAGCATCACCTAGCCCACCTCAAGCAGTCTGCACTGTCATGTGCCAGCACTGCAAAAGCAGAGCTTCTGTAAATAGCTTTTAGAGTCACAGATGTGTCTAGAACAAAAATTTGAGGGTTTTTTTTTTTAGCCTTTATTGTAATGAGTTCTGATTATAGATATTTTAGTTCAGCCATTTTATTTGTTTAGTTATATCATATAGTCACTGCTTTGTTACAGCCTTTAGGCCCAGAATTGGCAAATGCAAAGGTAAAATTTGCTATTAGTTGTCAGCCAGCATTCCTCCTTATTTACTAGAGATACTTCCCCGGAAAGGAGACAGATGGCAGTGCCAGCAACGTACTTTCTTGGAGATTTTCCAATGAGGAAAACTTCCTTAAATTAAAAGCTGAGACTTCTAAGAAACCAAGTAGAAAAGTCTACATAGGTAACTTAGGAATTGTTCTTGTAGGTTTCTTCACATCTCTTAGTATATGGTAAGTAAAAATTACTTTCCAACATTGCCTGTCACCATGAAAGCTCTCTGCTGGAGGAGCAAAAACTGCCAGGTTACCAGTGGCAGCCGCTCACATGGTGTCAGGCTAAATGGGCCCAGCTGGCCTCCATCCAGATATAAAGATCCATGACCCAGAGACATGAGTTTGCATTTACTCCAAAAATGCATCTTTCATGGCTGACTCTGCAGCAATACAAGATCGTTCCTCATGCTCTTTGTAGCATTAACTCCATCTTTTGACTTAAAAAAAACAGTATTGCATTACACTTAAAATCTGCTCTGGTCAACGTGCTAATAATTATATGTGTGCCATAGCCTGTACTTCATAGGGGTTATCTTCTCTATCTTCTAGAAAAAGCAGATTTCAGTCCTGTAGCGATATTAATCACTAACCAAGCAAGCTGTTTAACTAATCAAAATCTGGGTCTTACAACTGATTCAATTTAATGAATAAATTCCAGTGCCATTGTGGGCATACCAGGCCACTCCATCATTGTCACCTACTGAATTGGAGGAAGTGAAACTGCTTCATTTTCAGTAACTACTTACTTAAAGGCAGAGTAGAAGTGGCATGACAGTTTCATTCATAGATAGCCACTGGTCAGAGGATTCAAGGAAGCCAGCTAGGGATGATTGCTGGGTGAGGCATTCTAGCTCGTGAATGTGATCTTTGGAGGTCTGGGAGATCACCCAAGCCAACGTATGGTGCTGACCTCAAGATTACCACAGTACCTCAAAGAACAAGATGCTCAGCAAATGACTACAAAAACAACTCAATGAAAGACTACATGTAAACAGCAAACATGGTTAACTGTGAGCTTGCCACACTGCACTTTTCCTTTGCAGTTGCTCTGCATACTTGAGCATCACCTTGTGTCAAAGAACCATTGCCTCACAGCCCTTTGTCTTAATTGGTCTCACAATAAAGTCATTGCTTATAATGCCTGGAGTTATGATGCCATGACAACAGGCTGTGAGAGCATAAACAGGTGTATGACCTCACTGTGAGACTGGGCAAAAGAGTGGCAGATATTTATCCAGTTACTAAGCAGTACAGATGAAAAACAACACAAACACAAATAAAAGGAAAGGCAGTGAAGACAGGTCTTGCACAGGTCCTTACTCAGAGCTGAGGGCAGCCACAAACTGTAGTAAAGGAAGAATACCTTCCACACAGCTCTCCTTTCTCAAATTGTGTGAGAAATAAACAGACATCTCCTCACAAAAGCTGTAGAAGTGTCTGCATTTGGGATCCTGTACAGCCATAATGCTTTCTTGCAACCTTATTTTTACTTTAGTACTGGCACACAAGATGACATTGGTCCTCAGTAATGGCCCCTTGCTTGACATACATCAATCTAGCTTTACTTGTTCAAGAAATGTCACCTCACTCTGACCCTGGTGTTGCAAAAGTTTCTGTGCAAGAACAGAGCCTATGCATATGATGGGCTCTATATATTCAAAGCTGCTTACAGAATCAGAGGCTTGTCTTTTACCACCTGTGCCATGGGAGGCATCTCCCTGCCCTTTGAGCTGTGTGCTGTCTCAGTAGTCTGTGTACATGCACTTTGAGAGCTCAAAGGCCAGAGGACAGGTTCACACAAGAATCCAAGTCCCCACACATTTCAGTGAGAGTCACAGTGCTTAAACAGGGATTAAGAATCTAAATATATTTGTAACAGTCCTCCCAAAAGACCAGAAGATAGCCAAGGATCTCCTGATTTCCACTGACATTCCATCACTGAAGATAATCACTCCAAATGCTTCTGTACCAAGAGACATAGACCCTAATAAGTGCATCTTGTGCTGCTTACTGCAGATCCCAAGCAAAGACAGGCACAGCATGCATATTTAGTCCCTACAATGCTATTTTTCTAGGCTGAGTGCTTCAGGGAAGTTAGGAACACAAAGATCCACTGTCTCAGTTTTCCTAACCTCTTCCATATTCCACCAACTCCTTGAATGCTACATAAAATGCCATTGTAATGTAGAGTCCTTTCCTTATGGACTCTTTCCTGATGGCTGTTGCTTTGCTACTTCCATTCTGAACAGACCATCTTGCACACAAGGAAACATTCTGAGCCTTAGACATACTGTGTTTTGTGAGTCGTGGAGCAAGGGAAGAGTGCATTTAGCAAACTGGAAAATCCTTCAAGCCCTTTACTCCTCTGAGCTGTCCCCTAGGTTTTTCCAGTGTGCATGATGCTGCTCTGCCTCCCTTTCCTCCCTTCCGGGGTATTTGAAAGGGAGAAGAAAATTATGCAGAGCTAATTTGTGATCTGCTTTTCACACAGGCATGGACATACCTTACTTATCCCAGAATGCCTGGCATGCCATTAGTGATATATGGGTGGTTTTGTAGGTGGGACAGGGTAGGGCACTTCCTCTGTTTTCCGACTCTGTTCAAGAACTATCCAGGGACTTATTTTTAGCCTCAGAGACAGACCATGGTGGCTCTCATGAGCTGGTCAAGGACTGCAAAGAACATCCTGTAGAACCCATCTGACCTAGACATTTGCAATACCTGGGAGGAAGCTATGCATACTCATGTGGCCCCGAAGTATGTCACCTAGCCACAGCTAGCGACCTGCCTACTTGTGTGATGCTGCCTCCCTCTCTGCATTACCAGCTGTTAAACTGTGCAAAGGGCAGCTCCAAACTGTTTAAATACTTTCTGTGTTTCCAGCTTTTCCATTCACACAAGTGTGGCTGGGATGGGGTATGGGCATGGAGCAGATGGGAGGTGATAGTGAGAGAGGACACTGTGCAACAGTTAGTATCTGAGTGACAACAAAATGAATGATGGCAGCAAAATCTGCAGAGGACATTAAAAGTTACATGATTGCATCCAGATACAGATGAACAAACTCCTGTCTGCCAACTGCAGCTCCCTGATGAGTCACGCTGCCAGGTGTGCCAGCTTAGCAGGAACTTCACCCCATTGCCTGTTCCTCTGGAATGCCGCTTCTGAACATTGCTTTAGTCTTGTCTAGTAACCCTCAGCTACTGACTCCCAAAAGATAATGAAGGGCTGGAGTTGTGTATGGCAAAACACAGGGCAAGCAGTTACTGAACCCCTCATATTCATAGCCAAACTTCACTCATTTCAGTTCTGAACACTCCAGGTTTTAGCTGTCACACATATATAGTAAACAGGATGGGTTTCCATCTACTGCTGCACTGAAAGATCCAAGACATTGCAAAACTTCCATGGTAAAAATGCACCAAGGAAGACTGCTTTTGGAATTCATTTTATTGCCATCAGAAAGACCTACATTTGGAAAAGCTTGGAAGAACTTGTAATTTCCTCAGTGCATGCACAGTCTCCTGGGCACCCTGAGGACACAACTGGGTACTGAGTAATCTTGCCTATATCATACTTAGTATGTGAAGATGAACACAGGAGCGATCTGGAGAGAAAAGCTAGCGCCAGCTGATTTGGGCAGGAAGAAGTAAAATGATGGCAGCACTATAGGTGCAGCCAAGCCGCTTGGAGTGAAAATGAACCAAGGCCTTACTTCAAACTGGAAAGACTTAGCAACTGCCTTAGCAAATGTCCCTAGCATTTATTCGGGCAGGCCCATGTAAAGTGCCCCAGCTGTCCTGCCAGGTCCTCATGCTGCCCAACATTTTTTGCAAAGTGAGCACAGAAAGAAAGAGGATATCTGGTCTTTAGGATTAACAGATGAAATGCTGCTATGTAATTAAAAAAGGTGGTGCTTTGATATGGATTGATACTTAAATGCTTACAAAAGGTAAAAAAGGATGAATCACCCTCATTCCAACACTGCCTGGACTATTAACAAATTAACAAGTCTGAAGCTGGAAGCAGCCACATTTTGGTAGTGACAGAATACAGGATGCCAAAAAAGAAGGAATGTTAAGATGATTATAAAACTGTAAATCAACCTCTATTAATATGTAGCAAGATTCCCGCAATTTTTCATTCTCCTGACTTAGAGAAGATCTATTTTCATGTAACTACAAAACCTAAGCCAGAAATTTGGAGGAGTTTATTTGGTTTATCCATTGCTCTAGGGCTACTATGCTTCACTCTTTACACAGACCAGTGCATTGGCTTTCAATTAAGACAACAGAAAAACATAAATCTAGGTTTCTTGCTGGAGTTGTTTCTGTATATCATCCTCTCACTCTATCCCATCCAGAGACATGCAAAAATGGTAATATTGAGTTTTTATGCTTGACAACCTTCATCCTCTCTCCCATTCAGTTATCCTTGATTTTCTGAAGCTATTAGTCCCTAGAAAGAACTACATGTACATCACAGATGGACCAATTTCATTTGACGGCAGCAGAAGAGAAGATTAATTCCAGGCTTAACAAGGAAAGCTAATCACAGACTTAGCTACAGAGACACTACCAGCTCTTCCTTGTTTTGAAATAGCAGAGCCTGCTTTTTACAGTGAAAGTGTCTGCAGCTCACAGATTTTGAAACCATGGTGGTGGGGAAAAGAATCAGTTGCATGAGTCTGGTGTTAAAATGGGTTTTTGACACCGCTGACATTTCTGAAACACTACTTCTTTAAGTGCTTGGACACATGTTCTGTACCAAGCCAGGGTAATAGTACATTGAAGGGCTTTGCTGTCACGATGCTTAACACTGAAAAGGAACCTGAGGGGTGTGTGGAGGTGGAGAGGAAAAACACAGAAGATGAGGGCTTTTTGAGAGAAGAGCCCTACAGTTTTTTTATCAGAAGGCAAAGTGTAAAAGCATTACAATAAATTANNATGAGGTGTCTCTGACGGGACAGGGTACAAAGAAAATCACCATTTTTGTGAGTTCTACTTAAAGATAACAGTTTCTCACTATAGAAGAAAAGGCACTTAAAGTAAAAATGTGATGTGGGAATCTGAGACCATCACAGAGAATCTTCTTCCTGAAATGCTATAGGGTTACCAAAATCTAACCACCATCTTAGAGCATCTTTCTAAGCTCTCTCTTTCTTATGTACAGGAAGTGCAAAAAACTGGAAATACCAAGAACAACCACAAATTCAGATAATCTGCCCAGGATTTCCAAAGGGCAGGCCAGGGCCAGGGTCCAGGGTCACAGGAGACTCTGTCTAGTATCAGAAGATGTTGGGACACCTCAGCACCTTGGTGGATGCGGATGCTGCTCTCACCTGTTGATTGCCAACAGGACACTTCATTCCCTGTTCCTTCTTGAGGAAAATCCATTTTCAGCTGATAAGCATACACAGAGTCCCAGCCTAGAACATCGTTTGAAATTTGTGATTCCCAGATCTCAACAGCTTTTCCCTCCCAGACCAGCTGGCTGTTCCCAAAGCTGTTTCTTTTGCCAGGGCCTGTCACCTCTGGCACAAGCCTGCTGCTAACTCCTTCTTGCACTGTGCCTTCAGGGGTCAGCAGCTCGGGCAGCCTCTGTAACTTCCCAGTGCACAATGACCTGACAGTCCCTTCCCTGCCACTTTCAGGCTAATGGTGATGCACCACGGCACTGCAGCCAGTTCCTGACCACACAGGGCTGCTGCTCTGTGGCCACTGTGGGGTTTGCAGAGCTGCTCTGCTAAGGCACCTGTACATTTGCAGGTTTAAAGGCACTGTTTGACCAAAGCAGTTGAGTTTTCCAGGGCAGCAGTGCAAGGGTTACTGTCTCTCAGTTCCACAGAGTTTGTGAGAAACAGTAAAAGCCCTTTCCCACTGATGGATCTACACAGGGAGCTTCCAGATCCAGTGCTGAAGCTCCAGGCTGCTGGGGATCGACATAGCAGGAGGATGCATGATACACAGGCAGCCTGTGATGGACACCATGACTTGGGCAAGCCCTGAACAAAGCCCTAGGAGCACCCTAATAGCAGTTGTCGAGAGACTAGCAAATGGTGCATTCTTTTCATGCACCCTTACATGCCACACTGTTTTTGTCATTTTGAATGCAACTTATGCAGCAGTTACAAAGGAATTAATGAATCAAACACATCTCAGTTCAGATGAAATGCAAATTCAGGCTGTTAATCACAGCCCAACAGGAATCATCCTTTTATGACAGGTAAAAAGAATAACAAAGAAAATTAGCCAACCAATGACCAAAAGCACACAAGCATGCCCATGTACACACACAGAGATGCATGCATGCACACTCACTCCTGGATGCAAAAGGCTAAACAACAGGAACTCATCCAATGCCAGATATATTGTATGCTCACTAAAATACTGGCCAGACTGCTTTATGATTACTATCCCAGGATTTTAAATTATGGGTGAGTTTCAGATCAGGCTTTCAGAACAAAACCTGTCAGTGAATAGAGGAGGGAAGTGGAGATGAAGAGAGTGAAAGGGATTTAGACATATAGGAGAGACTTTTCTCCTAGAGCAGCCAGAATTAGTTTGACAAGTATCCACTGTTTCTAAGCCAACATTCATTCTTTCTGTCTGTTGGGGCATTATCTTAGATGACCAAGAAATTATGGAAATGAATGGGAGAAGTATAGCAGCATAAGCTATTTCACATTATTCACAGCCTCTCATAGCAAATCAAAGGGGAAAATAGAAATGTGGCCTGTGCTACATCCTCTCAATGCAATTGGAATGATCACTGATCATGCCAGCTCTTATCCTTGACTAGGGTTTTTTTTGCTATTGTTAATTTTTAATTGGGTCTCCATTTGCAGTTTAAGACAGCAGCAAGCGATCAGCTAGTCTGTATCTTTCAGCTAAATGTAAAACAGAGCATTCATAAAATGAAAGAAAAAAAAAGTAAGGAGATGAACAACAACAACAAAACCCTTGCTTCAGGGCAATGTGGTCTTCAGTCACAATCCCAGATAGTTATTCTTCCAGAAGGTAAGTAACACCCTGCAAGCTCCGAGCATACAATGCTGACTCACTCCAGGAGGCAGATCACCTTTATTTTCCCTTAATGATGAATCAGGCAGCTGTGCCAAAAGTGAAGTAAGAGCTTCTCTCATCTCAGGAATCCTGCAACTAGTGGGTATATACTTTCTCTTCGAACTGTCCTCTTCTCCTCTCTCCCCCCACCCCTTTTTGGGAGAACAAGGTTACCATGGTGAGCACACTAGCTATCTTTTCCTAGCAGGAACTTGCTAAATCAAATCAATCTGCTGCTGACATCTCTGTCCTCCCATTAATTCCCTGTTGTCTCCCCTTTATGTCATTTGTGATCCACAGAGGCAGAGATATTTTAGACACCTTGGTCACAACAGCAACAGGTTGGTGTCCCACATGGATGCAAACTGGGTGCCACTGGAAAAAAATGGCTGTGTGAAGAGGCTGGATGAAGCTGATGAGCCATTAAGGAGCTGGCAGGAGTCTGCAGGGCCAGTAAAATCGCTGGCCAAGACAGACCTTCAAGATCACTGCCAGAGACCAAGCCTGCAATGTAGACTGGGCTGGCAGTTTTGCACCACGTGTAGATCATATCCAATTCAGACAAGTTTCAAAACCGATAGGCAGAAAAGTAGAAAACAGAGGCAGATGTGAGTTAATGCTCACACTGAAGTCTGGGAAGCAGCAGCTTGTACATGGCTATACAAAATGGCAGGGCACTGAGTACTACTGTTAGCCACCAACATACTCTGCTTCCCTGAAACATTAGCAAGGCTGTTTTACCTTTCTGATATGTGCACTGACAATGTAAATGAAACATTATGCTGAATACGTGTGCTTTAAAACGGTGTCCCTGCAGCCACATAACTCCATATCCACAGAGTCACCTGTGTGTGTGGCCGTGTGAGCACATCCACTAGATACTCACAAGCTATTCTTTAGCATGGGCAGATCTGCTCTGCAAAATCTTTCCCAATCTTGCTCTCAGAAGAACACAAAGTTCTTTTTCACTGAAACTTTCCTGACACTGCTCTACCTACAAGATAAGGCAGGGAAAATTTCCATTGGAATAGTCTGTCAAAGTTGTAAACAACTGACAACATGGCCTGGAAAATGCCATACAACCTTATCTACAAGGCATTGGCTACTACAATTTAAATATTAAATGTTTAAAAGAAAGTCATTTATTTGTTATGCAAGATTTCTAGGCAGTTGTTTTCCGTCTCTGCTCAGCTCTGGATGGCCTCCTTTACAGTTAACACAGTGAAGAGAGTGGCAATGATGTCATTCACTGCTGCAGAGGAAATAAAAAGCTCTGAGCTTAGATCGTGGCAGGAAAAAACAGTTTTGCACTTAATCTCTGAACAAGTGTTTAAATAAAGTTTGTTTAGCTTGATTGCTAGTCAGGATCTGACAGGAGGTGGGTAAACTTTCCCCAGGCACCCAGTCTCCGGATAGATGAAAAGTCAAGGCAGAGCAGAGGGACTGAAATCACCAGAGTGCTCTCAGCCCCATAACTGGGCTAGCAACCAAACCTCTTTCTGTCACCCTCACCTCTTCTCCAGCATATTAAAAGAGGTGAACATCTCTGTGGCAGTGGCTCCTCAATTTTTGCATGATGTTCATTTAGAGGTTTCTTAAAAGACCCCAAACTGCTGTGACTTGGGTTCTTCTGATCAGCCCCCTCCTCTGACCCTCAGCTCCACTGGTGGTGCCCCAAAACACTCACTTCTTTGGAAAACTCAGGCCAGAAACCCTAGTTTGTAACAGGCAAAGCTGGTGACAGAGCTGAAGGTCACTGCTGTAGTATAAAAAGGACAAGCCAGGGTAGTCTGTGTAACTGGCCACAAGATGCCTAAGATCTGAAACTAAAACATCACCTCATGGGCATGTGGCTGTGGCTGTGTTACTTCATGCCTGAGACAGTGACAGCACTAAGCTTACGTAAAAAATGGTTATGTAAAAGACATCCCTGGAGGCAATCTGGGAACTACAATATGCAGAAGTAATTTGCGTGCCTGTAGCACAGCTAAAGGCAAATACAAAGCAGCAGGAAACCCTGGTTTCTTCTTTAGGGTTGGGTTTTTTCTTAAATTTGGAGAATGCCAACGTTGAAAGAAGACTGCATCTCACTGTGATCACAATTCAGCTTTATTTTATGTTCTAACACCGTTAGGCTATGTGATGAAAGCTCATCTGCCCACCCATGAGGGAGCGCAGAGAGACAACAGCAGATAGGGAGGGACCTGAATCATACTCTGCCTGGCCCCTCCAAGGCCCATCACAGGAGCCATCAGGAGGGATGAAACCAACCACTGTGATTCAACTGGAAAGGCTTTCTGGAGCAGCTTTCAAACAGAGGGGTGTTGCTGTCTATGAGCATCTGGGACTCTTTATGGGATGCAAGGGAAGCATGTTTTGGTATTGTACAAGACTCATGGTAAGATGTTTAGGGGAGGAACCAAAGGCATGGAAAGGGAGGGATCTAGGTGGTTTTGGGAGGAACAAGCATGGGAAAACAGGGGGATAAGGGGACAAAAGGGACCAGGTCATGGTAAACAGGCTGCTGATCAGTCTGCTTGTGTGACCGTGCCCTGCACCTGGTCAATGCAGTCTGCCCAGTCTTCTCATTAAACTCCATTTCTAACTCTTTTCCTGGGTGAGGAGTGTGCACATCTGTACAGATCACTTGTGTACATGCGTCTGTGTGCGCACCTGCTGGGAACGTGTGTCCAGCCTCGGTGCTGCCTGGACCTGGGACATGGAGCTGCTGCAGCCTCACCTCAGTGGGGCTACCAGATTTGTTCATTTTCTAGAAAATACAATACATTGTCTTCAGGAGTATGAAATGTGGTCAGCATAGGGCAGAACAGTACTAATTAATTACAAAAACCAAGCTTCTTTATATCACAGACCACAGAAAAACATTCATTCTACTTCCAGTCCCACAAGGCCATGGGTATTGTAACTGCTCCTCACCTCAGGTACAGATAAATGCAATGTACATCTCCTTGAGCTGAGATGATTAAGGCAAAAGATGAACATGCTCATCCTTTTTTCTTTCTAGAAAAAGTTTTCTGTTCAAAACCTGACAGAGTACCTGCTTGAGAAAGGGAGACTTTTAAACAATTTGGGCAATTAAGAGGATCTTGTCACATAGAGAAATACTTTTAAAACAAGTTGTTTAGTGGAAAACGCACCACCATCACTTTTGAAATAGTATGTTCAATTTTTCTGGTCTATTGTAAGGCTGTTTGCGCAGATGTTTTTAGTAACATCAGGTGTCTCAGTGTATACAAGATGCTATTTTTCTTTTTTTTTTTTTTTTNTTTTTGGCTGCAAAATGCTTTCTTGGAAGACATCAGGGACACAAAGCACATGTTGTGTTTCAGACTGGGGTGTCATAACTCGGGCATGCTGAGTGCAACTTGAAGGCAATAAACTTGAAGTGAAATAAAGAGTAACAGAGTTTTCCTTTGGAGATGCTCGGCTGATAAACAGAAACCCTGTAATGATTATACGCACCTCAGGTTAGGTTGCAATGCAGAAAGAGCCTCTGGAGCATGTGGGGATAACAGTGATTTTTAGGGGACCAAAATTCAAGGAAACATGGCATCAAACAGGTCACTCAGCACATCATCTCATTACAGAATATCCAGGGTAATAGCCCAGGTGTCTGTAACTCAAGACACCTTTGGCAGTTTCCTTACAGTCTGCCTGCTAACTTGTCTTCACTTCCTGGTGTTTCTCTAGAGCCCTGAGATGTGGCTGTTTGGGCTGAGGGAAGATGAAGGTGGCTTGGCGACAAGTTACCCAGCACACAGGTGGACCCTGGCCCATAGCCTCCATGGCTCGAGCATGCAGAGGCTACTTACTATAGCTTAGGGCTAGCCTCCGGAGAAACAGGTCAAGGAGATACTGATTGGAGTGGCAAATCCATGGAAAGGAAAACCCATTGCAGCATTGGAGCTGCAGCATCCTTTGCTTTCCTGTTCCTCTCTGCCACACTCCCTGGAGACCTGCTCCAGAGCACAGCTGCTCTGACCCATAGGGATTGTCTTCTATTTTCCAGATGAAGTTCATGCTCTCTTCTTCCCTCTCACTGGTGCTTGTCCCTTTTCCTGTCCTAGGAGATGGCGCAAAGTCCAGCAGTCTTCATATCAGCTACAGCGGGCCCTTCCAGCTGGCCCTTTTTCTTCTTTCCGGTTTGTGGGCGTCTTCCCATTTGGTTTTGCCCTCTCATCCCACATCCTAAATGGGAGCTGAGGCTGTCTGGTACTTCATGGGTATATTTAGCCGTGTATCCCAAGTCATCAATCTAGCTCATGACTGCAGCTTTGGCAAAACACTCACTATGCACATGGTGACAACCAAGCAAAACAGCTTTTAATCATCTGTGTTGCACTGCACACAGGTGCCTCTCCAAGACCCCTGCAGGGTTGCTGAGACTATCCTTCATCCCTGGGTAAGAGAGGGCCCTGGGGCTATCCCCCACCTGAAGAAGGGGAGGTGCTGCCCAGCTGGCTGCTCCTCCCTGGCAGACAAACCCAGACATCTGGCAGATCTCCCCTAGCCACTTTCCTGACGAGGGAAGGGTTACTGTTCTCCTTTCCTCCCATTTTTAATGACTCTTAGTCATTTGGCCTTTGCTAAATATGGGCCAGGTGTAGACAGGGTCCCTCCTTCAATAGGCTTTGTGGTATTTTGGACTCTCTTCCCTCCCTGGCTGCCTGTAAACAATCAATGACTGCTGGAAAGGATCTCCTCCACCTCTGGTTTTTGTCTCAGATTTTCTGCTCTGACGTTGTCACGACAAACACACGCTACCATAACACTCAGCAGCGTGGATTATCCTCTCTGTGCCTTCTTGTGGCAATGGACACCTAAGCTGTTTCACCAGTGTGCTCAGCAAAGGACAAAATGTTGAATCTGCTTTTTTTCTACACCAGTATAATTTCAATGAAATTTGCCTTTGCCTGAACATGAGGTATTCACCTTCTTACAAAAAGCATTAGTAACTAAACTGTGTCTCTGGCTCCTCACCTTTCCTGGCTCTGTAAGTTCTTTCTCTGTTCTTTATGGTTTGCACTGTTATTGAGATTATCTGTCTCATGAAAACAGTGTACTGTAGACATTGATCCACAGGGGCTTTCTGACTGGGTCACTAATGACAAAACAGCAGATATACTTTCTGGTCTGTTTTTTTTCCATTGTATTCTGGCCATTGCTTAGATCTGCATGAAGAAGCTCTTGGGCACGGTATCTTCCTCATCTGAAGATATGCACTTGTCTTTCAGGGCTATTTGGTACTCAGTGCTTTGGACAGCTCTAGAATAGTACTCAGCTGACTGTTAGCAGCCATTCAGAGAAAAGCTTTGATGCTTTCCTTAGCATCTTAAAACAGAGGAAGATTTTTTTTTTTTAACCTATTGATGGACATGAAATCTTTTTTGATGATCCATTTTAAGCATGCCCTGCTAAATATAATGGCTGCTTGCAATGCTTTTGTTGATGGCAGGAGATTTCCATGTCAGACTACTGAAGATTTAATTGTAGTTTTTGCAGTAACATAGGTGAGCAAGAAACAGAACCCTCTTCACAACTCATACACACTAATACACCTTAACTTTTAAATGAGTTAAGGCCTGTATTGGGAGGCAGTATCTTTTGGTAGACTGAGAGACTGAGTTGGAAAAGGTAGGTGAGCTTTTGAGCCCACCAATGTCTCCTCAGGCCTTTACAGTTTCAACAAATTAATCTAATCCCACAATGTTCTTCTATTGCATAAGCACTACTTCCTGCTGGTGCTCTAGGGGTTTAACTTCACAGAGGTCAATGTGGCTCCCTAAACCTGTGGTGGATTTGGCTTGATGTATATATGTACTGAATATATTAGTGAATATCTCTTAGTTAGACTGACTGAGCTGACTAACACGGTGTCAGCTTAGCTGTGGTCCCAACCTCATGGCTGCTGGGTTAGCAGTTACAGGTATTCTGCTTGAACACAATATCATGTAAGTCTCTAAGCTTGCTAAACTTGTGGAATTTGGTCTTGCCTCCAACATTGTCCAGACCACTTGCCACCTGTCCTAATTTATCCATGCTGCAACTGAACCAAGAATATCCAAGAATATTTTTTAAGGCCTTACTGTTGCATACCATATATCATCGCTCATAAGCCAAGCAATTCTGCTGCCAATGCTTAACAAGCTGGGTACACTCACTCAGAGCTTTGTGAATTACTGGCTTGTCTCACATGCATCTTGTTTCTCTCCAGCCCACAGACAACTCGATCATCCTCTTTATTCAGAGGCATTTATTCAGAGTTACTGCCTGCAACATGGATGCTCATTAATAGCTTCCAAGATGCACGTAGGTATGAAAGTTCTCAGTTCAGTAATGCTAACAGCTTTGCTTCATTCTTTGAATGCAGTCTCTCTTCTTTCCCTCCGCTACTGCCAAGGGTCACAGCAGTTGGTAGAAACAGGACACCCTGGGAAACCATGCCCTATTTTCGCTTTCTGGCCTCTTTCTGTGTAATGGAATGGGAGGAACTACAACCGTGGTGCCTTCAGGCACTGCCCTGGGTGACTTTTGTGGACGTCTCACAGCCTAGAAATCCACCCTGAGGCAATCAGAAGGGTAAGGAGCCTCATCTACACAAATGGCTTTCCTAGTGAGTCCAACATAACAAGCCTTAAAATCTAGCTGAGGCCCCTGGGGCTGGATCCCATCCAGGCTCAGCAATGTGATCGTACATCACTGGCATTTCTCCCTGGCTGACCTGGGCAGTGGGGATCTGCTGGGTCACCCCAGCTTCTCTGGTATGGTTCCTCACTTTCCTGTGCAGTGCCTTCTACACCATCCCTCTGTGTTTTACACAGCTTGTGTTGGGTTGGAAATACAGACAGGCACAGCGCTTAGGAAAATGCCTAATTGCCCTTAGTCAGCATGTTGCAGCTGTGAAGTAACTCAAGCCATATTCTCCAGTTCTCGCAGCCTGTTTTCTTCTCATTTCCTGCTGCTTTCCCTAAATACTTCCATGCAGAAACAGCTCTCAGCCCCGCTGGGATCCCTGCCGAAGGCTCCATGTATCTGCCTGCTGGGGCCCAAGCAGCAAGGCAGTGCTCATAAAGGAGGTGTCAGAGAAAGTCCTCGAGTAACAAACAAAGCAAGCAAATAAGAACAAAACCAACCACAGCATGTGGACCTTCCCTCCAGGCTGGGCTGCCCCTTACCCATCTAGCAGTGACTGCGCTTGCCTCCTAATGTGTTTTTTTCTGGGCAGCTGCTCTGAAAGCCCCAAGCGAAAGATCTGCCTAGGAGAGGCAGCTTTGCCTGACCACTCTGTCAAAAGCAGCTCCAATACTAAGCACACTCTCATTTGTCATGTTTCACCTCTGAGGAAGATGCTCATGACTGATATCTGCTGACAACAAGAGAATTGAGACAAGGGTTTTCCTCTTCCTTAACTAGCACTTACATGGGCAGGAAAGAAAGCATGCATACACCTCGAAACCAAATTGCTTACCTTTGCCTGTGTGGAGCTAAGCCACAGGACTGGAGACAGAAGAGGGCAGAGCTCTCAGTGAGGCACTGCCACTGGGCATGGGAAAGAAGTACAGCCAGGGACACTACAGGGAATAGGCAGTGCTGGCCATGCTGAGAGTCACACGAGGCCTGGGAACAGCCTGGCTCTTGGCTTCAATTACTGAGCAGCAAGACTGCACTTCAGAGACCACTTATCACTGCAATAAATCTTGCTTCTCACTGAGCACATGTGGAAGCTGACAGTGAGAAGGCTCATGTAGGCAGGGGTTTGGCAGCACAGGCAGGCAGCAGTTTGCACAGAGCTACATGCTATTGCCAGTAATGTGACAGAAGCAATACTCTGTGACTAAAGCTGTTTTTTACATGTATTTTCTTGGGGGCCGGGGCAGGCAGAGAGGAAAAAGGCATTTGGATGAAGAAATCTCTTTTAAAGCAAAGTACGGAAAACAAAATTTAAAAGAAATCCACAGCCTCACAGCTTCTGTACAACCCCCTCATGCTTCTGCACCAGGCTGCTGGCAAAGCAAGCCTTTCCTTTAGGGTGAGAAGCAGATCCTGCCATGCTCCCATTTTTACCGCTGCATTTGCTGCAGAAAGCGTGAGATGTCAGTGCCTTCTCACAGCATATCTGCACGCGGCTGCTGCACCCAGCAGTGAGTCAGCATCAGATGCTTGCAAGCTCGGGAGTCTCAGCTTCATCCACTGTAAATCCCGGCAGCTCCACTGGCTACAAGAGCTCCTCAGAGCAACACCAGCTGGAAACCTGCCCTTGTAAATCTCTGGGGATGAGCTGCCCAAGCAATTCTGCCTCAAACCGGCCCTTGCACAGGGGTCTCATTCTTCCTGGTTCCCAAGCCCGTTTCCACTCCTCCCAAAGCATCATGGAGTTTGGTGGAAGTGGGAGCCAGGGCCCTTTACTTAGACTGAGCATGTGGGGTTTGCTTCATCCCTAGTCTAAATAAAAGTCTTAGTGAGTGTAAATGAATGTAAATGAGAGTCAGGAGCTTGTGTGCCTGTGTATAGGGGAGGAGGTAGGGCTGCAGGCTGCTTCTGTCCTCCTGGGAAGAAAACAGGCATTTGTAAAACCAGCACACACCTAGTTTGGAGACAGACTGAATATCCATTATGTATATACTAGCAGGAGCCTATTTTTAGCCACTAGGCAATGATAGGGTACCTGTCAGAGCCGTGTTCAAACCTCATCCTGTGCCTGTCATTTTCCTTCCCCCTCTCTTCAAGTCTTCCTCATCCCTCCCCCAAATTTCCCCTTCTTATGAAAACTGGGAAGTTGGCAATGAGATTCCATCTCCACACACAGACAATGAATCATCCATGGAGTTTTTCCCTCCTTCCTCTGTGACTTTTCACAACAAACAAATCCACTGACGATTCTACTATCACGTAACAGCAACACCAATGTCTTGTCATCCTGGGGGTGCTGCTAAAACTGATACCCAATTTTCTTTCTTTCTTTCTTTCTTTTTTTTTTTTTTAAGCCAGAGAAGAAGCTTGTTAGCGTTGCTGGACTGTATGCTGAGATGAGCAGGGTTTGAAGCGTAACCTAAGAAGACCATCCTTCTGTGCTATGTGCCATGTGATACTTAGCAATATGAAAACCTGAAACATTGACACAATTCATTTCCATAATGACTTCGCAAGTGCAGGTACCTCATGGTATCCTAAGTCAAAATGAGATCATGGAACAAAAGAGGTTAACAAGAGTGACATAGCTCTCACATGCATTGCTAGAGCCAGGGATGATAGAAGCAGCACACAGCCTGGTAAGTGAGGGGGCTCTGGTAAGGCCTTAGCAAGCACCCAGTGCTCAAAGTGTTGACATACAGGCACAGGCACAACATGTTTTTATTCTGCTTTGTTTTATGGCATGTCATATCCAAAGACATACCTCAAACGGTCTAAGGTGCCGGAAAGCAATTAAAAGATTGGCAAACCAATGCAAAAATGGATAGTGTTGCACTTCCAAACACCTGCAGAAAATAGGACTTGACATGGCTACTGCCCAGAAACTTTCAGCTACACAAAGCTATTATTTTAACAGTCTTATTCATAGCCTTTAAATCACAACTATTTTTTCATTCCAAACTCTCTAAAACTAACATCTAAGAGAATTCCCTTATTTCCCCTCACTTAAGAATGTCCTTATTTCTCCTCATATCCAGATGGAGTCAGTAGGACTACTTCTACCATGACTCCATTGGAACTTTTTTTGTCACTGATCTATATAGACTTACTCCAAATTAGCACTGTACCCTCAAAAGCGTAGCTTAACTGTGGCTCCAGAAGACTGGCAGTAAAGAACAGCCAGGGGCAGTAACTTCCTCAGCTGATCCAGCTCTGTCCTCAAAATATATGAGACCGCACCCTCCCTGTGACTTAGGAGTAGCCAGACCCCAGCAGGCAAAAGTTGTTCTTCCTATGTGATGGAGAACTGAAAATATGCAACAGCTGGGAGTCTCCTCAGTCATTTATCTCTGAATTTCAATGAATACTTGATCATGCTCTTCTCAAGCCAATTTACAATCATTTTGTATCCGTATTAACACTCTGAGAACTTGTGGACAGGGCAGGAGTTTTCCAAGGCTGATTCAGATGTTGTGTCGCCTAAAAAACTGCCAATGATCATCCTATTCTTGGCCTGCAAGAAACATGCAAGAGCTGCAGTGATGGAGTAGTCTTTCAGGGAGCACACGCAGCACTTTCCTGCACTCAGTAAGTGATCAGAGGTATGTAATGGCTGAAGGGGAATGGAAAATGAGGGTGTTAAAACAGTCTCTGTAGTCCATGGGCAGAGGAAGGTTACACCACAATGCTCAAAGCATTCAAATGAGATTGCTGCACTCCACCACCTCCTGAGAGGCCAGCTTCTCCACTTCGGCTGCATGGTGAGCTAGCAGAAACTGATGTGCTAACTGAGAGATGGCTTAGAAATTACAGCCTGGAGATGCTACTGACTAAAAGCAAGCCGGCCACGGTGCCGGCGTGCTGCCTGCCTATTTGCTTGCTCTGCTGTAGGCTGTGCAGAAATGGAAATTTTCTCTCATCTTATTTTGCAGATCTCACAATAGGAGTTGTGTGCACTCATAGGGCACCACCTGCCGCCCTCCCCCCTCCCGCTTCAGACAGCTGTCATTGCAAATGTCCATGTGGCATTCCTTGTGGCTGGGGTAGGCATTTCTGCCATGGATCAGTTTTCATCCAAAACTCCAACACCCTAAAACCAAAGATAACCCCAAAAGCAGTGCTGTAGAAGCAGCAGGTTTGTACACCAGGTAGATGACATCAGACAGCTGATGGGGTGTTACAAAGGCTACTTCGCTTACGACTAAGCTGTTTTTGACTTGCTGGGTCTTTTAGTATTCATGCAACATTTCTTCCTTCCCATTGTGCAGTGAATCACTATTTTTCAAAGCACAGTGCCACAGACTCTGCACACCGGAGGGAAGTGCAAGAAAATCTGGGTTGGTCTGTGTGGCATTACAGTTTGTTTGTTTGCCTATTTAATGAGAGCTTTGTTGTTTGCCTTTCCTCCTTGATTTCTAGGAAAGAAGCCTGTGCCAGCTGCGGTGAAGAATACTAACCCCTTCCTAGAACAGGCTCTTTGCAGCAAAGGCTCTGAGGCTCTCCATGACAGATCTGCTGGGCAGCAGGGATCAGGAACAGCACCTGGCAGAGCAACCTAAAGCCCTGCAACACACTGTTCAGGCCTAACTCTGCACCCCTAAGCTAACAGTGGCAGGGTGGGATGACACTGCACCTCTGGTTTGGTGCTTAGCCCTGTCACTGCTATGTTTCTTTAGGGATGTGGAGCCACCCACCATGGCACCTCCTCTGCTCCTGCTCCACTGCCCACAAATGGCCCCTGCTGCCTGCACCTTCACAGGGGCAGGCACTTACGTGTGGAAGGAAGAATGAGGAATGGAGAGATATGGTGAGGAACAAACTCCTGTGCAAGGGTTCATATGCTGGTACCCAGAACAGTTTCGAGGCAGATGTACCCAGCACAGAGCTGGGTGATGCTCTTTACTAATGGTGATACTATGCCCAGGGGTAGCAGCTTGAAAAACTCAGAGGAAGAAACTACCAGCTCAGCACTGTGCTGAAGCAGTGAAACAGGACCTGATTCCTTCTGAATGATTGCGTTAGCTCACTCACACCATTGTCCTAGCCTTGTAATGGAAAGAAAAGCACTGCAGAACAGTTCAAGAGCAGTTCCTGACAGACTGCATGCTAGAGGCAGAGCAGGCTGCTTATTTCTAAAATGATCTCCTTTGCTGCATGGTTTTGGTCCAGGACATTTCCCAAGTATTCACATCACCTCCTGAGACCACACACACACATGCTTGCTTCTGGGCCCTGTTTCCATCCACTGCCAGGAAACATTACACAGAGTTGTCTGCATAAAACCACAAGCCTTGAGATGAGGCACAAAAGAAGATGAAAAATATATATCTATATTGCTTTCCTTGAATGAGATGACCAGGAATGAAGCTTAAAAACTAAAGAAACAAAACTCAAACCATGGAGAACAAGGAAACTGGGATCCCATCCGTTCCAGTGTGGGGTCAAGCAGATGTACTGGGGCATGAGCAGGAGGAGAGGGTGCCAGATCTCTGCTGCTGCCACAGCTACAAAGTAAGCTGCTCCCTCCTTCTGCCACACTTCCCTTTTTCAGAATAAGAGCTGTTAAGAACTACTCTGCTTGTTATGCCTTCCTCTCAAATCCTGGTACTGCTTCACATACCACTTTCGCTGTATCTGTGGCTATCCTTATTTACCCCTGTAAATCTCTGGAGCAACTTAGTTTCATGCACTTTCCTCTGGGTGCCTTCCACCCTGGCTTGGGAAGTCAGTTCCCATGCATTTGACACTCAGCTTTGTTCATCCCTTGCTCACTTCTCCTGACTGTGCATAGAGCTTGCTCCATCTGAGCTTCAGTTTTGGCTTGAAGGCCTTGTGTGGGGAAGGAGGATCAGCCTCATCGTCAGGAAAAGCAAGACACCAACAAGTCACAGGCCTGAGGGAGAGTGAGATGCAACTGGGGACATTCACCCAGCTGTCAATGTCATCTGCTCAGCTGGAAAATCCCAGAGGATAGAATCATAAAATCATAGAATCGTTTAGGTTGGAAGAGACCTTAAAGATCATCTAGTTCCAACCCCAATGTGGATTAGCATGAGTGAGACCTGAGGTGGGGTATTAGTTGCAGTGAGAAATCTTTCAGGAAGCACTGACTTGTTGCAACTGGAGCATTTCTGCAGAAATGTCTGCATTTCTACAAAGCTTTCAGCGGGAATACAGCTTGGGGTAGCAGCCTTTGGAACAAGGGAAGTCTGGTGTGCTTAGCTAGGGTGTAAAAGACGTAGTATCAAGCCCCTTGTCCCCTGAAGTGGGAACAAATCTGCATCCTCTGTACTGCAAAGGATTATGCTCACCGCTGAGTTGTTGGTGCTTGGTGCGGGGAAGGACTCGAAAGTACTGGGTTTCCTTCTGGTGCCTCGCTGAAACACCTCAGCCAGAGACCTAAGCAACCCAACAGCACATCTGCATCTTTTTACGGCTTATATTCACAAGGACCGCCTCTACCCTCAGACAGCAGAGATATGAAGACTGCATCCCCTAGAGGGCGAGTCTGTGGGAGCTGCAGGAACACAGTAAACCCATTTCTAATCTGGGACCAGGGACCTGGACACTAACAACCTCCTTTCTCAATCCTCCAAGTTTCATTCTCCACTCCCATTCCATGACTCCAGGAGCCACACTCTTGAATCCAGGGCAGGCCAGCCTGGTGAGCAATGCTGCACTGAGGACAAGAGCAATCCTCGTTTATTTTTTTCACATGTAAACCAAGCACAACTGTTCCCAACAATCATAGGGGAGTCTTTGCAGATGCAGCGCAGGACTTCTCAGAGAACAAGTAACTGTGTGGAGCTGTTCTGCAAAAGCACTTTAATTGCTTTTGACACTGCAGACTAACTTAATTAAACCCCAGGCAGATGAGTCCCAGTAGCAGTCTGTACTGGTGAAGGAAACACAACGGGATGTGGGGAGGAAGGTGGAATTTTTCTCCGTTGTGAGTGGCAGCGCCTCATGTCTTACCTTCAGCTGGACTTTAACAGTAGGTGATCAGAGTTGTCCTCAAGGACCAAAAGATGCTTAGCAGTGCCCGGTGTATCTGGCTTGTGTTGAAAAGAATAAAGTAATGGTTTTCCTTGAAGGGCCTAAGCGCCTCCAAAGCTAGACATTCTCCTTACTTCTTTCCAGCAAATAGAAAACTCTTTCATCAGCCCAGGTACTCCACCATCTATACGCACTGGCTCCACCCAATTAGATCTCGTTAAGCTGGCAGAGTAACATCAGTACCTCTAGGGGAAGGGAATGTCCTTGCTGCATGACTGAAGGCAAAACCTGAAACATTGACAACCCATCTGGCAGCAAAAAGGACACAGCACACTTTCCACCATCATTTTGCCAGGCTGAAGTTGAAGCTCCCTTGCTGTGGATGCCGTTATCTACAGTAGCTAATGCAAGTGTGGGTCCCCACTTGCATGTCCAGAAAGGCACCTTAGACAGACTCTTTCTTTGCAGCAGTATTCACCATGTCCCACAAGAGCTCAGGCCTCACTAAAACCATGCTGGCAAGAGGACTTGGAAGCAATCCCATGTGAAGGCTTGGCTATGAATTTGGGAATTTCCAGCCTCTGAGTATATGCAGTTATTACTGTTACCTGTAAAATGACAAAGCTGTGACGGAGATCGTCCTGGTGAGACCATGCTGGGAGAGCTGCTTCACCAACCACATGCACATGGGCAATGTGAGCTGATGGAAAGGGGCTCTCCAGCTCCTCCACCCCACTGTTGTCAGTGTGAGTCCAGCACTGTAGAGACTCTGCAAGAGTCAGTCCCCTCAGTGTACAGAGGGAAGACATGCTGCCTTCCAAAAAGGGGAAGCTAATTACAGGAGCGGCACGGTTTTGTGCCCTTTTTTTTTTTTTTTTAATGTAATGTTTAGCTCTCAGGTGAGACCACCTGATTTCTAGGCATACTTGTGCTACAAAGTATTCAAACTCATCAGCTAATCTGCTAGGACTCTATTACTTACACTTTCATATGAGCATATAACAAACAAATACTGTGAAGGCAAAAGCAAAAATCAATGAGTGCAGCTGAATTGGGAAAGCTTTTCCCCTGCCATAATAAATTGTCTTAATGGTATTGCAACATTGAACACTAATGAGAATGTCTTCTTTTATTTCTTCTCCCCTCACTATGAAATAAGTAGCTATGTCCTAAAAATTATCTGGCTCTGAAAAGTTATCAAATATTTGTCTGAATGACAGAATTTTCATGGCAGAACATTGTCCTGAGAACAGTTATGCAATATGTTTGCAGATAACTTTGCCAACAAACTGAAATAGCTTTCTAATGTAGTGCTTATCATTAATTGCCAATGCTTATAAAAAATCTTCAGCAGTGTGGTCATGGCACTTTATGCTTTCCTACATCTTTAAGCACTCCATTAAAATAACTATAGTAACCAATGAATGTAAAGCAGTCTATAGTGGCTGTTGCTGTGCATATCTAGGGGTAACTGCAGGAGGAAGCAGCTTTCTCAGAACCTGAGTTTTTATTAGAGCTTTTTACTTTTTGCTGCAGAGATTATGTAGGAGCAGCTGCAGCTCTCCACACTTGAGGTGTCTTTGTGCAAATTTATTTGGTTTCTGAAGGACTAAATGCTTTTCTTCCTCTTTTGGGGGGTGGGGAGGTAGAGCAGGGATGGACTTTCTGATATGTTTTTCTGTGTCCAGACTGCTCCTGATGAAGCCTAGGTCAGAACCCCTCCTAGACAACCCCTGCATGTCTAACCATGATAAATAACTATTACGATAAACTTGGGAAGGCAGGCTGATGTGAAGTTTTGCTGAGTCAGTCTAAGCTATCTATTCTCCCCCATCCAGGGCCTCATCCCATTATAATGTTTGATTCTTGAGGTTGATGCAAGTGAGAATTACAAGAGCAAATATTGCAATGAATTTCCAGGTAACCAAACAGACAGCTCTGCACTTTTTCAAAAGCTTTTTACACTTCCCTTTCTGGTGATTTTGAGTTAGTTCTCACTGCTAGTTTATTCTCATAATCAATACATTTATGGAATGAGGGCACTGTGGTAACAGCTTTCTAAAAACTTCACAAAAAACCCCATTGCTTTTCTGCAGCATCCCATGAAAAGCAATGTTCACCAAGGCTCCCTCATTTTAATTGCAAATCTTAAATGTGGCAAGTTTTTAGAATAAGTGTGAGATTGCACATTTAAATGTGAGCTGGGTTAAAGCTGCTATAAAACTGGTACTATTATCCTTCTGACGCATTCACTGGATTTGTGTTGGCGTGGCAGGGGAGGGTGAAAGACTCCTTTTTGTGGGGCTTCCAGACTCCACTGACACGTTTATAATTACAGATCCCAGGCCAGGAATGCCAGTGGTCTCTTATCCCTCTGGGTCAGAGACACCTTGCTGACTCTATCCCTGCCACAGGATGCACACCTTGTTTTCTGGCACCATTCTGCTTTTTACTAGCTAAGTCTGTAGCCACTGCTGAAGAAGTGGTATGGATGGAGGAAGCAGTTACACAATTAAGGTTTTGTGCTGTGCCGGAAGGGGACTCAAGCTTTATCCCTGACTCTGCCACATGCTTCCAGTGCAGTGTAAGCAAGCAAGGACATTCTCAGACATGGCCACTAATCTTGTTTCATTCATTTTTCTGACAGCTGTGCCCTGATCTTTCCAAAACATTGTGCCTTTTGACATGCTGCCGGCAGGGACTGAATGGGGAAGAGAAAAGTCACAATGCTTAAGCCCCAAGTGTGTGAGGGAGAGGCTTTAGGAGATGGTCATATATTTACAAATGGTTACACCTCGTTCAGCTTCTGTGGGGAGGGGCAAGAGCACTTGCAGAGTTACAGAACAGGACATACATAAGAGCTCAGTCAGCGGGATGATGTCTCCTCTTTTGGCCACCATCTCAACTCTTGCAGGTACCAACGGAGAGTCCCAGCTGAGATCCTCTGCCTTAGCCATCAGATAATTTGGCCACAGAAACCGTTTTTCAAATCAGTTATAAACAAGTGAGTGACACAAACTGTTTTATGTGACTCATGCTCTCTGAAAAAGCACGCTGTAAACAGTTTTTATGGTTAAAAATCATCATAA
This sequence comes from Burhinus bistriatus, assembly GCA_013397275.1. Taxonomy (NCBI): domain Eukaryota; kingdom Metazoa; phylum Chordata; class Aves; order Charadriiformes; family Burhinidae; genus Burhinus; species Burhinus bistriatus. Next base: position 205,972 of record VYXH01004009.1, on the reverse strand, counting down.
TCTGTCAATTACAGCATGCTATGCAACAGGGCACAAGTGTTCCACATTTCTGTCATTTGTCACACATTGCTATGACCTGTGTCACACACTGGCAAAACTGTAAAGGTTGAGAAGTTTGGTTATGATCTTGATCAAGAGTATGAATGCATAGCAGGCAGCCTCTTCACTAAAAGGGATTTTGACAAACAGGAGAAAGATGCTGCTCAGTGGGAACAACTAAGCAGGATGAAACAACTACATACACACAGGTGGGGATGAATGACTCTAGGAAAGGACATCTGAGTCATTATGGATCACAAATGGTGGGAAACAACAAAGTTACAGAAAAGGCACATCCCATGCTGTGCTGCATCAGTAAGCCACCCCTGCAAGACTTGAGACTGCTCTTTGAAGAAGGAGGATGTGGGCAAACCAGGGAGAGTCAAGAGGACAGCAACAATCACCCTAAACATGAGCATGAACTTATGAACACATGAACATAAAGCAGTGAATAACTTCCAAGATCAGAAATGCTTCCACAAGGCAACAGAAATTATATGCATTTAAACTTTACATCATTACTCTGGCTTTAGCAGTGTAACAATGTAATGCTACTGCTGCAAGAGATCATTTCATGCCAAACTGATTTTGCCAGGATATGGAGTTTCTCTACCGATGTCAGACACATGCCATTTGGATTTACCCTTTCCCAGTTCAAATTCAATGCAGCTCAGTGCTCAGGAGAGACTAGCCCTCCAGCAGGCCATCCCTTTTCATTTTCAGGGAAAGTTGTTCAGACAGACAACCTGCTCCGTGCTAGAAGGATATTAATTAAATGAGCCTTGAGTCAATTGCCCTCTTTAACCTTTAAACTCTTACACTAAGAGCACTAACACTAGACAATAGATCAAAAGGAGTTTAGTTTTAGAGTGTGCTTATAATGAAAGCGTGGCTCAGTTTTTAGCAAGGATTACCAGTCTGCTTGGGGCAGCTGATAAAAAAATTTGGTTGGTTCAGATCTACTTTACAGACTCAGCAGAGGAAGGTTGTTATATTTCGTGAATATGGCCTTCTGTGCAACACAGGACATGCAGCTCTTGAGATGGTAGGGGAATTAGTGAGGAGAGAAAAAGATCGCAACACTGTGGCAAAACATTCTGTGTTTGGATCATGGGGTGCGTGTGCGCATGTACATGTGCGTATGAACACGTGAAATTTTGTGTGGAGATGAGGGGAAAGTAATATTCACAATTCATCAGCTTAGTGTCATTTGGAGGATGCCGGATGTTTATTGCTGGGGCAGAATAATAATTTCCTGTGGGAAAAGACTACTAGTGGAGTAATTCCAGAAAGTTTCAAAAACTACCCTACATGTTTCTGAAACATTCTAGAGGTTTTTAGACATTTGTAACATCGTCCAGATCTTCCATCAATAACATGTATGGGCCTGTTTACATTTTATTCAGCCAAACTGGAGGCTTTGTAGAACAAGGTTATTTAAAGAAAAGCCATCCAGAAACCTGGCCCAGAGATCTTGCCATAAAACAAAATGAATTAAAATATGTCTTATTGTAACCAAAAAAAAAAAGTTCTATTAAAATCCAGATTCCTGAAGATGCCAAGATGTGAAGCCTGTGTTCTCAATAAAGGGTTATACAGTTTGTCTTGCCAATCCTAAGTGTTCAAAAATCATCAAATGGGCGTGAAAATGACAATCTTTCTTAAAATGACATATTAGTGTTTGGCCTCTGGATTTTTGAATTTTAGCTGCCTAGATTTTCAAGCTTATTTTTGCAATCATAGTGATTAGAAATCAATGAAAAAATAAAATTGCAGACGTAAAAAGTACAGATTTCCAAGTAGTATCAGGACTGAATGGGCTGATACTTCATCAAGAAAGTTTTGAGTATTAAGAACCTCGTGGTAATAGCCCTGCAGAACAGCCGGTGTCTGTGTCTGCGTGGATTTTACAAGCCACGCTCCATTGCTTATCTTTTAAGTGTGGTATTGGTAGAATATATCACTTGTCTACAAAGGACTTCTAAGACAATTGTTCTGACCACTTATGTTTCTGAGGCACTTTTTATTACAAAGCGGGTACCTCCAAAGAACAGCTATCTTAATGAACATTTGCTGATCTTAACTTAATAGTCATTAGTATTTTTTGACAACAGCTAATCAAATCAGGGCCGCGATCCAACTGACAGCTCACACCATCTACACTGGTTGAATTCACAAAAGCAGAAGCTTTTACTGACAACCTAGTTAAATAATGGTGGAACAGATGCTGTGGGGAAAATATGCTATTGCAGCAAGAGCCATGGCCCTTATCACCTCCATTTTGCAGGCAGGAAGGCAGTGGAAAGCAATGCTGGATTTAATTTTTCACTGGCTTGCTATTCTCCCTGAACAGGGAGAGGTTTAAAGGGAAGCAGTGGACCAAGGCTGCACCTGCAGAATTTGTTTTTCAGGGGCAGTGCAACCTTTCTCTAATGCATGGGCAGATTTTCAGAGGGATTTAAATACCTAAGTAAGGTGGTTGACACCTAAGAAGATTTGCTAAAAGGGTGTATCTTCCCCCCCTGGAGTAAAATGCATCCATTCTTCCTTCCCTGCCTCCATCTGGTACAGCTTTTAGGGGGAAAAATAGAGACGAGAGAGAACACGTTTGTCATGTGGTGGCCGTGATTTCATCTGCATGGGGTGGTTTCTACAACTTCATCCATTACCAGTGGATCCCAGCAATTTGCCACAGAAGCATCCATCAGCAATAGGTGAGCATGTATCTTCCACAGCTTTTAACATCAGCCTCAGTGCATTTCACTGCTCTGTGTGTGTACGTGCATGCATGTGTGTGTGTGTGCATGTGTGTAGGAGGGCTGGATGTGAATTTGTCCCAGCGGAGGGGATTTCACACCTGAGTATAGAGAGGTTAATTTTCTACACTTCCTCTGCAGGCGTTGCTGCGGGTCTGGAGTATGCGCAGTGTCTCAACTTGCATAACCAAAGAGGGAGATAGTCATAATCCTGACCATTTCCAGGTGGGTAATATGAAGCAGACCGAAGCCTGTGCTGTGAGGGATTTTGCTCCTGTCCACTAATGCCAAGTCTGCCCTGATGTGTTCCTTATCTGTGGGAGGGCAGGGGGCAGGTTTTGAGCTTGGAGAGGTGTCTGGTGGGGGGGAGGGAATCAGAAGGAAGGAGGGACACAGTGATCTTGGCACAGAGCAGTTCTCACATTACACAGCATTAACTAAGGGCTGCCACACAAAATGAGCCAGCAGCTGCGCCTTTGCTTTTGTGGGGATTTTGCATACAATTAGAGCTCAAACCAGCAGGCACTGCAGACTGAGCCAGGCTGTTGCAGCCATGGGACAGCCTTCTGCTCTCTCTTCACATGTGCCTAGAAGAGGTAGTCACAAACTCAGCCCTGAGCTGGGCCACGTAAGGGATGTCCAGCCTGCTTCGGAAGTGCTTTGTTGTTGGATAGGCATCAGAGTCAGTGCACACTGCTTCTGCTGAGGCTCAAACCTGCAGCTTTCTGCCCTGCCCCTCTGAATCCTTCTACTGGCCTTTGGTCCAAAGCAAAGCCAAACCCTTTCACAGGTGCTACGTGACAACAACTGCTCCTTACATTTTCCCTTAGGAGTTTGTACTGAATTTCTTAATTTCCAGCACCAAAACAAGATGTGTAAGTACCTGTTTTACTCATTACTTGTTGTTTAGTGGTCTTCTGCTGGCCATAGAGGGGCAGGCAGTACCTGGATGGCACAAAAGAATGCCTGTACAATCACTTTTGGAACAAATTTGAACCACCGGAGTTGATTTCAGATCATGGTATTTGGCAGCCCAGTAAGGTATATTTGTCCCAGTACTAGGTCCTCTCAAAGCTAGTTGTCTATTAAATTGCAGCCTCCCAACGTGCTATTCAGAGGCAGGGAGCCCTTTGAGCGTGTATGGGAGGTGACCAGCTTTGGGTGTGTAGGCAATATATTTGGTAAATTCCTCCAGCAGCAGCAGCTGGGAAAAGCTAGTGTCAGCAGAGAAGACCTGAGGCAGGAGCCTTAGATTCAGCTCCTAGTCATGCTTTTGAGTCACAGCATGAGCTCGGTCACACTGTTTTCTCCTTCAGCCCTTCGCCTGCCTTGGCTCTGTGTAGTACGACACCTTAAAGGAAGGGCTCTGCCTCTTATCTCAATTTGTTGCCATAGCAGAAATTAAGGCACACCTTATAATGCTAGTAATAATAAACACACTTTAGCAAGCTGTTAACAGGATCTGAAACGTTAAGCTGACCTACAACAGAAGCCCAAAGGAGCCACATCTATGTGCACCATTTTGAGTTCTGATCCTGCTGAGGTCTATCCTTTTGCAGTCTTCAAAAAGAGTACAATTAGGGTCAGAGCAGAGGCAAGAGCTGTCTCACCCTGGGTGGAATGTCCAAGTCCCCCTGGGCTGAATCTCACCTTCAGCAGTGTCTTTCAGCACTTTGGGAGAGCCTGCATTCACCAATCACAAGACTGCGAAGGAGATTATCCTTCACCACGATGTAGGTGCAATTTAACCCTCTTGTTTCCTGCTAATCCCTGCTGGTTGTGAGCTGCAGCAGAGGCTGCTACATCTATTCTAGCTCATCCAGCAGGCAGTGATGGGATCTGAGCAGTCTCTCACTCTGAGTTGACCAGGCAGAGCAGTATTACTTGGCACACGTTGGAAAAGCCTGAGAAACATGCTGCAATTAATTGGCCATGTTCACAATGCCAAAAGGGTGAACATGAAGAGATATGCTGCCATGCCAGCCCTGAGAAAACAGACTGTGTTGCCCATGTTGCACAGGGCAGTGCATCCTTCGAAACAGCACTGTCGTGCTTGTGAAGTGGGCTCATTAGTTCTTCCTCCCATTCAGGTCAAGTTCAGCCCCTGTGGGAGCACATATACCATTTGTAGTATCTAAGTAGCTCAGTCAGTATACAGCTTGGAAGAGTCTTGCCCTGGGCAACTACTGCACTATGCAATACCTTTTTGTGACAGTCCAGGCCCTGACAGGGTTTCAGCACCATTCCCTGTTGCTGCACGCTCTACTCGTTAGCGCCAGCAAGACCCTGCACTGCAGCAATGACAAAGCAGGAGTTATGCGGACAAATGCATTTTATGAGAAGCAATTACAAAGCTGAGCAGATCTGTGTGAGAGGAACTAAGTAAAGCATTACTACAAAAGGTCTGCTATAACTGTCGTTTTGAGAGAAACGGTATGGGTTCGGTCCCTCCCAAATTGTTTAATTTTCTCTAAAATTGGCGACACACTGGGAAGGGGAGTGGGAGGCTGTACGAGAATCCTCATTTACTAGAGAGCTCTCTGTCTATCTCTGGAGATTTATGAAAACTTCTAGCTTGTTCTCTGTTAATGTCTTATACTCCTGAAAAGCCCTTTTCAGTTAGAATAAATGATGGCCTCCCCCACCATGGCAAGAACAGATTGCTATATACTTTTCCAAAAGGACCTGACTGAATTGCACCATGAAACATGAAACAGCATGGCATTTCTTTTGAAGCAAAAGTAAAACTAGTTACACTCCATGTCTATGGTCTTTCATTTAGCGGAAGAAAGAGAGATGAATAATAGATGGTCCCCTGGAAATGTTCCACCAGCTCTTAGTTGGAATCAGGCAATACAAATACACTAAGAGCATTCAAGATTATTCTAGTTAATCTCCATAACGATATAGTAATATTAGCTTAGTGAGAAGCAATGGTAACTTCCCCTTTTAAAGACCTTGAATCTGTAAATGAAAGGAGGTCTTAGGCATGTCCCAAGGCAATAGATAAAAAGCCTTTAGCTTCCCTGTCATTCTCTGGAAGTGTCAGATAACCAGGACATGAAATAAGGCATTGTGATTACGAAAAAATATACCACCGAAATGTTTCAGGATGCAAGGGTCCTCTTACAAAAAACGTACCTTGGATGTAGATGACGGTAGTTGAGAGACAGACTGTTAATCATGAATATCAGTGACAGCAGTAGGAAAATAAACCTTGTTTACTACAGATGTTTTTGGGTTTGGTTTGTCAAATCTCTAAGGAAGGGTGAAAGGACAGGGCCATATCATATAAGACCACCACCCACAACATTGGGAATCTATGTTTCTCAATTATCTTCCAGATATTAAGATTTAATACCTGTAAAAGTCCACATCAGCCCCAGAGATCATCCCAACAAAGTAAATGAAAATAGGTGCTTGGATGTTCCAGGGTGTTTGGTAAAAGCTTAGCAGTCATGCCTAAAACTACAGCTTCATTAAGCAGGCACTAACTCCCACATGCACTGTCCTGTAGAAGTAGCTATGAAAAAATAAGCATGTTTCCTCCTTGCTGATTTTTATTCTTATGACAGATCAGCCCACTGCCATAACCACCAATTCATGTGAAATGTCAAAAATGTCCTACAGTATGTTTCCTTTCTGCCCAATCTGAATGTAAAACAGATGTATTGTGTGACTGAGCATCACTTTGGCCGCTGGTAGTTTGCGAGCAAAATGGTTCTGTACTGTTTGGTGTCTTAAGAGGTGTGCAGCGTTTTGCCTCATGCCTTGCGGATCACAGCACTCCACAAAATATGCAACCTTGCCCAGTAACAGCAGATATTGAGAAGTCTCAGAGCTGCTGTTCCCCTGCCTTACAGTTGACTACTCCTCTTGCATTTACCTAAAAGTACTTGGGGTGCAGGATAGATATAGGTTGTGACCTGAGAAGGTGCAAAGGCCAGGAAAACATGTAAAAAGTGAACAGAACTAGCGCATCCTGACTCAGAGAATTTAACTATGTTGGCACGGTCAGACTCTGAAGAAGGATTAGGACCTCCTTACAGCCTGTGGACCTGAACAACAGCCAACCAGTGTACAGCCCTGAACTGTTACCTTAGCACCAGTCTTCACCTGAGGGGCAGCATGTCATTTGCTGTTCAAGCATCTCCAGGTTACCATGTGAATCCACCATTCCCCCCTAGCAATGCCTGCTCTGTAAGATGGCTTAACAGCAAATGGGTGCCACAAATGAGATGCTGTGTGGCACATGAGGGCTGGGGACATGGGAGCATGATGCGAGGCTCTGTGCAGCACTCCTTAGGGACAGGTCACAGACCAGCAGCACTTTCTCCCTCTTGGGGCACCCTCTGAATCATACATTTCATACCAGCTCTGTGCAAATTTCCATTCTGGCTGTGAGCAGCCTCATGCCAGCCACAGCATTTGTAAGTGGGAGGCTACACTGATCATACAGGAACACACAGAAACTGAACTCTAAGGCTGGGGTCTTGGAGATGAGACAGATGGAAAGACTTTTCTCTGTTCATCTGTACATCCATCCCCCAAGAGCCATGAACCACAGTCTCACCTGGGTGGTATGCTGGCCTCATATAGCTGTTAAGGCCAGACTCCTCTCTGCCTAGTGGACCGCTGGAGAAGAGTATCACAGAGCAAGGGCAAAGCAGAACCTGATCTCCCAGCTCTAGAGCCGTGCCAAAATCCCTTAACCTCTCCACCATCACTGATGCTGCGCCAGTGGAGCAGAGGACTTGGACTGCCAGGCAGCAGAGGGCTGCTGCCTTTTGGATATTGTGCATGGCCCCAGAAAAGACATAGGATCCCTCCCTGTTGCAGTGTATAAGGACCATGCAGAGGCTCTTGCCCCTGCAGTAGGCATCATGTGCTCTACTCTGCTTCCAGCAATTTCCCTGCAGTTTCAAACTAGACACTTTCCAGAAGACTTGTTTGATTTTAAAGTGGGATTTAAAGTGTTGTCATAGTGTCCTGCCCTCACCGTGAAGCAGCAGAATAATTTGGGCTGTGGCTGAAAATGTGTTTGAGTCTTCTTTAAATGCCATCTTAGCAAAGCTGAACTCAGATGTACAGAGGATTCAGTTCCCTGTGGTGTCACAGCAACTGGTCACATGCTGAGTTTGGTATAGGAGATACCATCACACACAAACCTTCATTTGACCTCCCTCCTCAGATACAAGTCTGGCAGTGACCCAATGCCATGCATTTGTGCTCTGTACCAAGCCATCTATCTGTAACAAACCCTGCATTAACATTGGCATTTTCCACTCTGAAGCAATGGCATTAACCTATTCAGGAGCTGATTTCATGCAGGACACTAGGAATAAAGCACATATAATGTAATCAATCTTGCATTTCTAGCTGAGGCAGTGCTTAGGTTGCTTTTTGCTAACAGCAGCAGCTATACAGAACTGGTATGTATAGCATCCCTGCTGCAGAGAAAAGCAAACTGGCAGGAGAAGAAAGAATTGTTCCTGGCATCATTTCCCCACCTACACAGCAGAAGGCAGAGCTGTTTCAAGCCAAGCAATTATCCTCAATTTATTACAGTAATGACAATAGTGAAGGGTAGTGCTAAAAAATCTTTCTGGACATGGCTGACCAGCAAGGAGGGGGGTTTCTGCCAAAGAGATTGCACTCAGACCCATGGGTGTTTCAGAGAGTGCTTACATCCATTCTTCTCCTACCTAAAGGGTCTGCCTTTTTGCCCAGTGAGCTGGAGCCATCCCTGTACTGCCTGCACCCTCCCCGAGCAGCGCTGTGGGGACTGCCCTCCCTCCTTGGCCACAGGGCTGGCATCCTGCCACCACCACAGCGATGGGGCGGCAGACCCTTCCCAGCTCCTCTTCCTTGGCGCCATAGTGCTCCTCCGCACAGCAGAGCACAGGCTCCTTCCTCCCCTGGCCCAAGCAGGAGAGCCATGTGGTGACTGCTGCCCAGGGAAAAATCCCCCGGCCAGAGACATAGGAGGTGATGGTGCGAAGGTCATTCCTGCAACCTTGCTTTATGCAAGTCAAGGCTGCTAAATTTAATGAGTGGCTGAGGAACTGAGGTCTGGACCCATGCTATACATGGGACAGTGAAAAAATAGCCATGGGAGCAGACAGTGTTCAGAATGACGATTTTGCGTACTTATGCACAAAAATTTAAACTAGCAAAGATTTGGAAAGAAGCAATCAATCTCTATTAAAAACAAACAAACAAGAACAAACAAAACCAGAAAACAGAAACAAACACAAACAAAAAAAAAGGCCCTGCAGCTGGCTGAGGTTCAGCCAAAGGCTGAACAACAAGTCTTCGCCATTCAAAGCTCTCAACTTTGGGAAATGTGATCCCCAGACTTTTGCTAAATTGTCAATTGTCAAATGTCAATGAAGTGCAACATTCCTTTTTTTTCCCCCCCCCTGAAGGAAGCTGTTAGCTATCTGTCTATTACATTCAGTGAAGCAATGACAGAAAACCAGCATAACTTGAAATGTGAGGATCTGATTTTGTTTACATTTATTTCATCCATTTTTAGTGATAAATGGCAGAAAGGAATGTCTTTTAACAGTGAAGGCTTATTGTCTTCGTATGTATTTTAAACAGTATTTCTTATCACAAACTAAAAAAAGAAACACCTCTGGAAATGAAGGATTCTGGAATGATTTTTGCTTTACTGTATCTTTATGCAACCATTCTTAATACCCCTTATTTGTGACTTTTCTCCCGCTTCTTCCTGGATTTTCATAAGTACGTGCTTCCAGAGGACAGCTGCCTCTCAGGCTGTGGGACTTCATTCTTGGTGCTGCCACAGCTTTCCTCTGTGATATCAGGTAAATCACAGAAGCCTCTGTTGGCACTCAGAGACTGTGAATTCACCCAAGCAAGGCAAAACATTTGTAAACTGTTACCTATGATGCTATTACTGACTCATGCTCTGTAAAACAGGGCTATTGAGTCTAGTTCTCTCCCAGGCTTGGAATGGATATGAAAGCACGCTGCTGTCAAAATGCGTGTTGGGGGGTGTTATTGGAAGATCACTTTGGTGGTGGTTCTCTTTGTCTCATGCCATGCAAACTGGTGTCTTAGCTGGTCCTGTAGTGTGCTTGCCAATGCCAGCAGCGATATTGCAAACCTCACAGCACCGGCCCTATGGCAATGCAGGCTAACAGTGTGAACAAAATAGTTATGACTGCAGCAACACCCTTCTCTACTTGCAGGTCTGGATATGCCCACACCTGCCTCATTGACACCTTCAAAGGCGAAGGTGAAGTGCCTCCCCCTGGCACAGTTTTGTGTAGTTCAGCTCAGGAATATCTCCCCCCATCTTGAAACCTGAGCAACCTCCCCAGGATCTCAGTACTGTTCAGCACAGAGCCCAAAGGGCTGGCATGCACCACAGTGACATTGCAATCACAGTCGCCATTTCCCCTTCAGACTAAAGCCCATTAGCTGCTAAACTGGCTACTTCCCGGCGCTCAGCTGAAGGAAGCACTTTGTTGGGAGTATAATCAATCTTACCACAAAACTCTGGCTGGTACTCTCTCAGGTGATTAAACAGTCACATGGGAGAAAAATGATACAATTCAAGGGTTGCTCTTAACTGAGCTAGGCCATGAAAAATGAAAAGTGTCACTATATTACTTAGACTCCCTTACATCACCACCCCCAGAAAGGAGCCATGAAGTGCAGCCCCTCCGTGATGGACTTATGCATAATTCAAAACACAAGCTGCCTTCAGGAGCTCTCATAGTTTTACAGATACCTCTAGATTTGTGGTCCTTCTGCTACATAGTCTTCTTATGCTTTATGAATATTCACCGTATGGGCTGCCCACAAGAATGGAACATAATGCTCTTTAAATTAGCAGAATTCAAAGCAGAATTAGCGTTAGATTTCAAATGGTCATTCCAAGGTTTCAAATGATCTTTCCAAGGTTTCTTCTGCTTTTACATGCAAGCACAGAGAGATCGAGCTGCAACTGGAAAGGTAGAGAGCATTTTCAATCCTGAACTCACCACAAGGTAAAACAAAGGCCAGTGTAGCTGAACGGCCAGTTGGTTTTCAGTGAAAACTAAAGTCAGCATGTAGGTAAAGAGTTGTTTCAAGTAATCATTGTAAATGTGAAGAAATCTGCAAGTCACTAGAGGGTGGAGTTTGAATTTGCTAAAGCTTTTCTCTTGATGAGATTGGAATATGAATCACTTTGGAGTAGCAAGTTACCGTGGTGCAATTGGTGCCATTACTGGTTGGGACATGCATTCTTCCCATGCCATTGGTGGAGGTCAGTTAACCCTCAAAGTAAAAATTCCAGCAGCTGAACAGGCTTATTCTTTAAAAAAACCCTGTGGTTAATTTCTATCTTGAATAATCTATGTTCAGCTCACTCTCACATGATGCAGTGTTTCCTTGCCAGATCTGAACACCCCAAGTTTTCTCTTGTATGACCTCTCATGATACAAAAGTCATGGTCAAGTTATTTGTCTGATCTTTCTCTATTGATTGGCATTTTTAAGTCTTCCTCTGCTGGGGCAGTATTTACATGACTTGAACAACACTTGCAATCTGTGTTTTTTAAAAACTTTGTCAGTGTTTCTGCTAAGTCATAATTTTGGATTAATTAATTATCAGGAATATTTTCTCATTATGCCATCACCATTTGTAAAACAGAATAACGTATGAAAATTAATATATGAATGAAATGTAAGTTAACATCAAACAGTAGTGCTGGCATACCCATTTGTTAAAATCAATGTATATTAGCGTCCTGAAAGTATCAGTTAACAGCCTGAGAAGACATTACAGACAATCTGCAAAAGCAGAGCATAACCACATATTACTCTGCAACTTGAGGAACCTGCTAGATATCTGTTAGGGGCAAGTCAATTTAGATACCAAAATCATCTTTGAATGTTGGCATATTGACATGCCATGCTCGCTGGATCTCAGTCCGGTTCAGAAAGCATCAGAATATTTTTCTGTTTTCTTTGTCTTCAGCCCCCTTCCCAGCCAGCTTCTGCCCACCTGAGTGGCTTGAGGGAACTGATACCTCCTCTGATTCACAGCGAGTAAATATGCTTCCTGGGCTTGTAACAGTTATCTGAATACACTTACAGAATATGTCTTTTTAATCCTTCCTCCAAATTTGGAGAAGGGAAAAACTGCAAACACTAAACAATCAATTAGCAACAATTAGGAAAATTACAGGGTTGCTTGAAGAGCTACTTATCTGAGAGATCTCCATTAATCTCTACAGCATGGTGAATTCAAATGCTCGGAGCTTGCAAGCAACAGAGAGGTTGCTAGCCATGTTCTTGAACCTTCATGTGTTCAAAACCCAGTATATTTGTTGGCTTTAATGGACAGATATAATCTTATAAAACAAAAGGAGAATTTTGAGCTATTTTTCTGTTAACTGACTTTTCTTCAAAGACTCTGTGTGCTAATGCATTTATTGGCTTTTTGATCCTGAAACACAGTCCTATTTGCTCACAAACAGAATACATACACAGCCGTACATCCAGAAAATTACATAGCTGAAGGAGTTTGCAAAAATTGTTACTGATAACCTTCAAAATGTATTAATGCTATCACTAAATCAATGTCTCCATGAAGTAGGGTGGGCTGACTAACCTCCATGAGGCAATGGCTGGTGTGCACCAAGGACTTTTGAATGAAGTGACTGGAGGAAATTCAATGACATAGAGACACTTTGCAGTGTTTGCTGCACGGGCAGAGCAGTGTGGCTCCAGCCTTTGGGAAGGCTGGGGAAATCAGGGTGCAAAGGGCACTTTTGTGGATCTCGGTGTCAGTGAGGAGCCCTTACTCAGCATGGCCGGATGGCGAGAGGATCTGCCCTGCAGAGGTTCCCTTAGAAATGCAGCATGGCCAAAGAATGGATGATTGCATTCATAATCCAGCCCCTCAGCAGGGGAAAAAGCTGCTTCGGGATCTCCTGCAAGTCCCAGGCAGACTGCAGGTATGTGGCATTGGAAAAAAAGATTCTTCCTGCTTTCTTCCAGTCAAGAAAGGATCAGACCTCCCCTGTTCTCCTGTGCTTGGCAGATATAACCACTTCTTCCCAGTTTCCTGGCACTTTCCTGGCTACTTAATGATGTTCCTCCCTTGCAAGTATGAGTTCAAGCCTCTCCAAGCCTCCAATACAGCAGGAAGCCTCTTGTCATCCCTCTTATCCTGTGCTCTTTAATGCCTAAAACCCTAACAACGCACTCACTAGTTTGTTCCTTGACCAGGTCACATTAGGTACAGAAATGATCATTGTTCCATTCCCCTACCGTTGTCTCTCTCACCCTGATACACTTAATTTCCCTTGCTAAGGCTGTATTACCTTCATACTGTTAACTGTCCTGCTGAGCACACCCACAGCCCAAGAAAACCTATCTTGAAAATACAAAAACGTCTTGAAAATCCCAACTATCTGGAAATTATTAGCCATTGTGACTTTCTTGGTATGATCATGCTCCTTAATTCCCATGTCCTGTGATCATAAAAGATACCTGGGCCTCATGCAACCCTATCACGCTAAGTCCATGCAGCAGACCCACTGTAGGACAGAAACGCAAAGGAATCCATTACATAACCAAAGTGTCTTTAAGCTGGGTAGACAGGAGCGATGCACAAACACCAAAATCCTTCCCTCCCACAAATCCATGCTCTGGGACTGTTTCTGCTTTTGGAAGGAAGAACCAAATGTTGGAGGAGCTGAGACAATTAACTGAATGAAGGGCAAACTGATTCAACGGTCCTTGGGCCAACAATGGGAGAAGTGCCAGCTGGGCACAGAGGGTAAAATCTTTGAAGGCATGAACAGAATTCAAGTGAACAGGGGAGCCTGCACATTTAAAACCATGGAGCCGGCCTCCTGTTCACCCAAGAAACCTTGCTGAGGACATCCTTCAGAGCAGGACAGAACCAGCTGGGAAATGAGAGAGCTGAAACTCCTCCTAAAATGCAAACAGCATTGCCAAGGCTGGGCAATATTTATCTTTTCTTCCCTTGACTTGCCCTTAGGATTGTTGTTCCCCCCAGTAAGAAGCAGCATGCAACCTTGGGGGTCAAAAAGCAGGGCAGTGAGGGCCCTTGCATGTGTGAGACATGGGTCTTCTGCTCTGAAGAGACATTTCTTACTGATTTACTGCTTAAAATATTAAACAGACACTGGTGCTAGTTCATGCATCTTGAGTGTTTCTGAACAGTGACCAAGACACTGAGCAGATTTTGTTGTCCTTTGCTGGGATTTTGGACTAGGCCATGTGTAAGTATCATATCAAAATTATAGATCTATTTATCTTAAAACTAAGAAAGTGTGAAGGGGGATGAAATAATTCAAGGACTGAAAACAGTTCTCCATGGGGAGAATTATGGAGCTAAGCCTTTCTGTCCTGTCAAAAAGGCTTATCCAAAGCTGAGCTGATAGCAGTGTATATGCACCTTTGTGAGGGGAAAATACATAGCACGGAAGAGTTTTTTAATCTAGCAGAGAAAGGTGCAAATGAATGGCTAGAATACAAACAAATATTTTCAAAGTCAAAGTAGGTGGTTCTGTTTAAAAGAGAAGCTAGAATAAGGGAAAAGGCAGACACTGTCTCGCTCTCAGTCTTCACACCACAGCCAGTGGAGGTCTGCAGGAAACCTTGGTCAGGAAGATACTCTATGTCGTGTACATCATGGACCAGAGCATCCAAATGCTCTGCTAGGTCTTACAGGGCTACAGACCTGAGAACCTTTATGCTAGTGAAAATTCAGGCCATTTTGTTCCAGCTAAAAAACTAAATTAATTATCCAGATTAATTCAGTATAGTGAAATACATAAGTCTCTGTTCTCGAGATCCAGTTCCAGCAGCTTTACACTGGCTTCCAGTTTCCACCTTAGACGATTCAAGTCATCTTTTATGAGCTCAGAGTCTTCTCTGGTTTTGCATAAAAGAAAGGCTTTTGAACAAGCTTGATAGTCTTTTTTTCTCCTTTGATCTGTCTAATCACATGAATTAATTGACTGTTAAAAATTGTAAAATTCAAATCTCTTTCAGGAATTCCATAGAAATACTGAACTATGTCACAAATCGTGCTTAAGATCATAGCTTCATATACTCCCCTCAGTGCCATGTGACTACCAACCCAGTATTGATTTCCTTTCATCTCAAAAACTGAAGCAATATTCATTGCCAAAATAAAAAGCTGTCTGAGTTATGAGAATGCACTGCCAGCAAGTTCCAGGATGAGGCGTAGATATAAGAAAGAAAAAAGTGGGGGAGGGGTTAGTGAAAGCCTATGTGGAAAAAGCTGAATATACTCTGTAAGAAGATATATACCAAAATAAGGCTTTTGTAATAGAAAAATACAGGACCAAAGGTAGTAGATGCATGCCACAATACCACTGATCTTGTCCAGAGCTGGATAGACCTTGTCACTAGTTTAGCTTAGAGCAGCCCTGAGTGGCGGCCAGCCATGTCCCACTGGATTTGTTCCTGCCCATTTTTCCCCAGCTAAAACCTTTCCTTTTGTCTCAGTGACTAAGATTCTACTCGGGATGAGGGAGGGGGATGAGCGACAGGATGAGACAGAACAGGGTGTAAATAAGCAGACATTACATTGCCCCAAAATAACGCATAGGTATTTCTCCCTTGCTGCTTTCAAGAGCTCTCTAATTGTGAAACAATGGTCACGTTCAGGCTCTTGAATTTAATGTCTTACCCCCTACTAAGTCTGGTACTTCATATAACATTTTAACGTGAAAGATCAAGATGCAATTCACAGTGCTCACTCTGCAGGAAACTGGGCTCCCTGCAGTATAAATAGTAAAGGTAGCCAGTGGGCCTACCATAAAGCAATCCACAAAAAGGCAGCGCCTGTCCTCTCTGTGGTCTGCCTGGGGAACAAGAGGGCAGAAGCCCTTAGCAGGAGATACCCTAGAATCACCTACCTGTCTCCAAAGTTACACGTCATGACGCAGTCCTTCCTTGATTTCATGTGGCCTGAACATGACCTGAAACACAAAGACTCCTGTCTTTGCTTAACTTAGTACCTTGTAACAAAAAAGACATCTTTGTGTCCAAACAGATCTGAATTCCTCAAAGAAAACAATTCTCTTCCCTCAGAGAAAGCCTTTTCTCCTAACACCACTCCATCCTAGCTGAAGCAGGCTTTTTCCTTTCAGAAGTCTTTTATCACCTGCCATGGCATCTTCTAGGGCTGTCTGCCCTTTCCTGACAGAGAGCCAGAGCAGTCTCTGCCCAGGTACTGTCTGCAGTAGATGGGCATCACATGTGCTCTCCCTGAAACAGCTGCCTCATTGCATTGCTATTGATTCCGAGTTGGATTTCTGCAGCAAATCTATTGCATTTCCATTAGCAAGACTGCAAATGATGAAAATGCTCATTTGTATCATTCCAGCTCTGCAGCACAATTAACCTGCTACTTAGCCTCCAGCAAGCCAAATTCTGCCTTCTCATCTGATGCTGAGAAAGTTCCCCAAGTTTTCTCTGCACTCAAAAGTTACACACGGCAAATCTGAGGTGGGCTGCTGTGTGCGTTTATTTGCAGTGCATGAAATAAAACATTTCACTTGAAAGTACAATAGATACTGATGGAGGATAATTTCAGTCCCCTGCAGTGGAAATCCAAACCCTGGGTTTTGTTATGCTATCAATTATTAACCAGTTTTGCTTAGAAACTTATGACACAGTACAGTCCCAGATGTCATTTTTAGCAAAGAAACAATGGCCATATACCCAATATACCTATTGTATTTTCTATACGCACATATGCGTATGTATATAAATGAGGAGGGAGACCATGCAGAAGTTCCATGTAGCATGAATACGTGACTAATTCTCTATGAATTTTACAAAGTAAAATGAAGCTTTTAAAAATAAATATAAGTGCAGACTACTATTTTGCACTGAGAAATTCAGATGGTTATTAAGAGAAAATACTTCAGGAAATACTGCTTTTTCTCCACCATGTTCTGTGCATCATGCGTGGTGTATGAAAGAAAAAACACACCCATGAGGTTGTTTTGAAAGGCTTTCATTTGGGGTACTTGTCCAAGAGAAAGAAATGCAGGACCAATCAGTTCAGTCCTCTGCATGTTAAACTTCCAGAAGAACTGTTTCTATGCAAGCAATGAATGTTATAAAGGGAGATGGTAGAGATACAATAAGAAACAAAACAATAAATGTGTCTGAACAAACTCTGTGCTTGTTGGGGGCATTATAAAGACAGTGTGACTAACTGGGCTGGGGACAGTAAGTCTCAGTTATCACTCTACCAGGATTAATGGACCTGAACTCCCTAAAAATTGCTGCATCTTATGCATCTCACCCCACCAGTCCCAATCCCACTTTACAAGTATATACATCTGTAAAGCAGATGTACAGCAGACACAGCAGAGAAGGAAGTAATTCAGGGAAATACAGACTGGTTGGCTCAGTACAGTGGCAGTTGCTTTACTGCTTCTTGTTAATGGAGGCCCAGTTGTGTCTCCAGGGCCTACTGAGATCAGCATCTCTTTATTACACTCTTGAGTTAGGCTCAGGACTTGCCTGGTATCTTAACCGTGATTAATTATAACTTCCCTGTGACAAGACATTGTTAATTCACAGGACACATCAAAGAAAAGTCACAGAATCACAAGGGTTGGAAGGGACCTCTGGAGATCATAGGGACACCTAGAGCATGGTTTTTGAAACTAGTCTTCATATTGTGTAGCAGACATTTAACTTAGAAACTGAATTGCAAGGTTAGTCTCCCTGCATGCTCATTGGAGAGTTACTCCTGCTAGAGTCATGCTGGGAGGTGCCTGGGGGAGGGGTCTTCCTGGATGCTGAATAGGAAGCTGAAGGCCACCTAGTTTCCTAATGTAGGCACTTAAGTCAGGTGTCTGAAGCCAATCAACATCAATACTGTATCAGAAATGAAGCAACATCTTCTTTAAGGTGCTCTCCCTCTGCATCTTCAAGCTTTGGGGAAAAAGCAATCTCCCTTGTGGTGCTGCCCTGCATAATAACAGTGAGTGTAGAAAAGGCTGGTATATAGCCTGTGCTGTATCATCTGCTCTCCGCTCTGGTGAGTTCAGCCCCCTGTGGCTCTCCGAGACATCCCTGACCTTGACACTTTCAGATCTTCACAAATCACTGTGTATAGGAGAAAGGACATCAAATGCAGAGCTGAGAAAGAACAAGCGGAGGTGAAAGATGCAGAGAGAAACTGCAAGGAGTATTTACAGTATGATACCAAAAAAGGGACAGACTACTTTTCTTTGCATTTTTCCCATCCCTAGCTCTAAAAAGATGGAAAGAAATTCAGCCACTGTGCCTGGATATCTTTGGAGGGGAATTGAGACCATTTCCTAGGTAAACACCCACTACCAGTCCTCAGAGGCACCCTTTTAACACTTTTTCCACTGAGGATGAAAAAGCAGCAGCCTTTGCTGATGCTAGCCCAGCACACCTGAAGTGGCACCAGAAATCAGAAACACGAGAAGGATGCAGTCCCAGTCAGGGGTAGTTAACAGCAGGGCACAGCTCTTTCTCCGCTTTGCCACATTTTCCAGGCAAGGGCCAGCACCAGGGAGGTAGGAGGGAGCCCTGCCTGTCCCCGAGGGATGTGCATAGGTCTGGTGCTGCACCCACCCACCTCTGCATGTTACTGGCAGTACAACTCAGTGGGCACAGAGGCAGGGTGATGCAGACATGCCTGTGGTCATCTGCTGGCCACCAGTGTGGCATGAAGCGTGCAGCTGGCCTGTCAGCACACGGCACCCAAGGTGGCCAGGGAAGCCAAAAGTGGAAAGGCCACAGGGGCAGCGCAGATCTGCTGCCGGGGAGGTGTGTCTTCTGGACCTTGCTCCCTGCTGGGCCTTTTGCTGGGCTCACAGGGAAACCCACTCGAGCAAAGTCCTTGTGCTGTGATCTATCTCCAGCCCTGCCCCTTGTGTGTCCTGTGGCACTTCACCAAGTCAGGAAAGTTGTGATCCTAAAGCCAAGGGCTTGGGCACCTCTGCTTTGAGGCAGAGCCAAAATGCAGGAGCACTGCACTCCTTTGGCAGAGCTGTCATCCCAGAAAGGCAACACCACATGGACCTTGGCAGGTGGTTTTGAGGGAAATCTGCTTACATGGAAAGAGAAGGCTGTGTGCAGACCTGTAAAGAGGGGAGTGGTGGGTTTGCAGATGTATTGACACAGTTATTACAGAAACACAGTTTTGACAGTACTACAGAGCTGCATCTATTACCAGCCTGGATAAATGGTGGAATTGTATTCAGATGTTATGGTGTACGAAGAAGTAAAATTTAGCTCCTGAACTGTGTTAGCACTTTTACAATCTGCATGTCTTCTCAGAAGGAGGGAGACTGTAGGTTAGTGTGTACTATTATATCCCGCTTGTAATGAAATCTTCTCCAGTGTAATTATGCTAAGATTGACACGCTCCCTAAATATGGGAATGCTTTAAAACATTCACCTTTCCTTTCTGTTTGAGCAAAGGAGAAATGATATCATAATATAAAACACAAACCAAACAGAAAGGAAGAGATTATTTCTGTATTGATAAAGGGCAAAATATAATAATAGGAGTGAGACCAGTCTTGAATCTAATGCACCAGACACAATTACTAGGATTGTCTCTCTTCTGCTTTCTCTCCCAGGCTCCAGGAGAAAGAAGAATCAATTAGCTTGCTGCAGACTATGACCTTGAAGGGTACCACTTTAAGTGAAATATGCTGAGTAAGATAGAAAAGAGAGGAGAAGAAGAGAAAAGGATTTGGAAGCTCACGGAAAGGCTTGGTTCAGAAACAATAAATCAGCCACAGAATATAAGATGTGTCAGTTCTTTTTTATTTCTGCACTGGAAACAAAAATTATCAGCACAAAAGTGGCTTTCTGGAAACAAGTTACCTCACTGTGCCTGAAATGGAAAAAAAGGACACCAAGAGGCAAAAGAAGGGACAATCCAATTTGCAGATGCTAATTTCCAAGCCATCTCTCTGAGAATTTTATAGCTGTCAAAGGCGTTCATAAAAAAAAAGTTACCACTGATGCAATCTGTCAACCTCTCCAACAAATCTTGTTCTACATAAAACACAATGATATGTTTGAAATGCAGCTGTTTCAAAAACCCCAAGACAGTGCTTTTAGAGCTCTCCAAAAAGTTCTTTTCCTGCCCCTTTGAATTCTTAAGCAGATCTTCTGTAGTCTACTTTTCCAGCTATATTTTCTTTTTTCCTTCGCAGTGAATTGCAGACCCTTGCCATAGTCAGAATTACATGCCATGGTTAGAATAAATACTGTGTACACAACCTTCTCCCTCAGAGCAACCCAAACTCGACCTGCTGCCAGTCCTCCCTCTCCTTTCACTCTGTATCTATCTGGAAGTCTATGAAGCCTTAAAACACATTTTCTTAAGAAAATTAAGGCAACACTGAAAAAAACCAACTCAACGCAATCACCTAATAACCTTTTATTTCCCAGATGTGACCAGATCTGAATGCAGATAATGGCTTTTTGTCAGTGACTGCTCCAAAGAATCTCTTCCCTAACCCCCTTCATTCACTTCAGAGATGAAGTTAGCATGTTATTGATAAAGGCTTGCCTCACATGGGGAAATTCAAGAGGATGAGGGTTGTCCTGGTATAACTAGCTTTTGGTTGCTTCTCCCTCTTGCATGAAAGAGGCCATTTTGACTGGATGGTGGTCCCTGGTTGCTTTATGAAATAAAAAGTGCTGTCATATCTTTAATGTCACTACAAAAAAAGATTTTCTGCATCAGCAGGGGAAAAAAAATCACTTAGTATAGTTCTGTATAACTGCAAAGGTGGTTAAGTGTCCCAATAATTCAAGTAATGTCTTACCTACCACAGACAAAGTCCCCTGACATTTAACTGCACAGCAATATTTCCCTATTAAACTGTTTCCATCAGACAAATTACTTTTAATCCAAAGGCTGGTTGTCACCCATTATCTAAGCAAAAGGCAGCAGGGCTACAGGAATACTTAAAATTTTCTTTTAGTGATTCTGGAATCACTGTTCAGGACTGACTCTCAGCTGAAAGGACCTCCACTGAAATCACTGTAGTTAACACTCATTTTCACTGGCAAGGTGGTTGGTCCAAAATGTTATATCTAATCCAATTGCCACATATCTATACTGAGTCCAGTCCTGGTGGGGCTAAACTTAGTAGCGAACTTCTGGTGACTTCAGGGCTCCAGTGTGAGGTCCAGTATGTACCACCTACAAGGTGGCCATCCGGTGACATTACAGGGAAGGCACGAGGGTGAATAAGTGAGATGGGGTCCTGCAAGGAAATTTGCAACGAACACAGTTGCTCATTCTGATCACTGCAGCTTTCCAAAGGAAACCTTTAGCCCTGTGATCTCAGCACAATGGTGTGCTGACTTCTCTTTTACTAGATTCGCACAATTTTACACAGCTCAGGAATCGTTGGCTTGATCTGCTCTGGATTTGATGGGGTTAAAATGATGAATGTCAAAGAAATTACACTTCAGCAATGCAGTATTTTGATCCTTTATGATCACTACAGAGAAAATAATCCAGGTACCCTGGATATTTTTTGCTTTAAGGATGAGCAAAGACTAATTTGGAAACTGACCCCTCCTGCATCGGCAAGAATGCTTTCCTGAAATGCCCCACAAAAGTCGATGAGGCAATGTCAGAGAAATAGGTTCAACAAGAATTGGCTCCTAGAGGAGGGGAAAGATGAAGAGAAATGTGTGCTATGCTCTTAAGAGAAAGGGAAAGATCATAAGATAACTGCTAAAATAATAATTCCCAGTCTCTAAATGCTTCAAATAAGCTGTTGCTCCTTCCCACTGTTCTCCCTGAGTGTTTCAGGAGGATGACAGGGATGTTTGCCAGCAACAGACTTCAGGAAGGAGGTAGCAGAAGTGCTCTGCAGGCAAGGCAAAGAAAATGAACACACATGGAAGATCCAGCACAGGACACAAATCAAATTTATAAGAAGAATACGCTGCTGGACCATGTGAAATAGCTATCAGATAAACCCCTGAAATAAATCACATACTTCCCTACAAGTGGATACAGAAAAGAGGGTGGTCTTGGCACTTTACAAAGGTCCCAAATGAAGCCCTCTTCACTGCCATGCACACCTCAGAACTAACTTCAGAGGCCCCTAAGTAAGGTACCCCTCAGAAGAAAACCCATGCTATACTCATCTTAGCACATTTAAGCTTTGCTTGCCAATTACATGTCCTCCTTGAGGACAGCTGCAGAACAGTTAAGTGCCTTGGTTGTTTTTTTTCGGTTGGGGCTTTTTTGGGGTTTTTTTTGTGCGTGTGTATGTGTAAGGAAAAAACAAAGAAACACATAGCTTCTACTTACAAAGTTTTGGAGCAGTTGGGAGATTGGTTTCTGTTGCTTGTGCCTGAGACGCTGTGGTAGGCTCCAGGGCAGGTGGTGACAGCGAAGGTGCGGCAGAGGACAACAACCCAACATCTAGGATGCGGTTATATAGAGAAGGCTGGAGGAATGGTTTGGAGGGCACGAGCGAGCTGTCACTTTGCACTGTCACTTCAGCCTTGCTCTTGGGGCTAGGTACAGGGAAGGGTGAGGCATACACCTCCGAAGGCACCCAGGCAGACAGAGCTGTAGGATCCACAGCACTCTTTGGGTCTTGTCCTATCCTCCCAGGGTCAAGGTGGGTAGGAGAGTCATACTCAAAAATCTTGTCCACAAAGACCCACTTGAGGCCAGCAATGCAGAGGCAAAGGCTGAGCAGGCAAGCCAGGATAGGGGCGATGCAGATCTTTTCAGAGTTGAGGCAGCCCTTCAGTCTCTCTGCCTCCAGGCACACACAGCAGGTTGCGGCAAGGCCTGCTATCCCCTGGACCCTCCTGTCCTCTCTTTGGGTTCCTGGCATGTTCTCCTCAGCCGGGAGCCCGTTGAGGGATGCATCAGGGCTCAGCTGAGCTGAGGGGCTAGGGAAAGTGTCGGCAGCTACTTCAGACATGTTTAAGCATCAGCTCTCAAACAGCTCACCTCCAAAAGGCCTTAACTCTATCACAGTCCATTACTGTGAGTCACAGACAAAAAGAGATGGTAGTAATAGTCACAGTGCTCTGCAAAAATCACAGAGTGGGAGTCAGCAAAAGGTCCGAGCTCTCAGCAACATCATCCAAACTGGGAGAGGAGTAACGCACAGGAAAAAAGAGACCCCTCCCCGTCCCCCCCTGCTCCCAAGCCCTCTGTTGCTCTCTCTGCCTCTCTGAAGCAAGAGTAGCTTTGCAATTAGTGAGCTCCTATTTGCTGGCTACTTTTATAGTTCCTTAAATGCCTCTCAAGCAATTCCAGCGCTTCTGCGGAGCGAAGAAAAATCTACCCAAAAGCAAGCACAACAAAACAAAAAAGAGGGAAGGAGGGTGATGAGAGAAAGAAAACCACCACGAACACCAAACAAATTGACCAGATTAAGTGAACCAATAGCCCAGAGCGAAAGGCAAGACTCTCACCTTGAGCATCTGAGGCTGGTATCTGCTTANCTCTGCAGGGCTGGTCTAAGGGAAATCAGTACACCCAGCAACGCAGGACTGTCAGTGACTTCCTATTTTATCCAATTAGGAGAAATAAAGGCCATAAAATCAAAGGGAGGGAGCGGGCAGGAGTTGCGCGTCCACCCGCTCCCTCTCTCCAGCCGGAGTGCAGCCAGAGGCGGCGGCCATCGATGACACGGTCCTCCGGCGAGTACCGGGTGTCGGTGGCAGCTCTTTGGGCTGGACTGGGCTCTTTCAGTCTGATATCAGATCTCTCCCAGTGGAAAGACCACTTTCCAGCAGCAG
>VYXH01004009.1:169334-179577 GCA_013397275.1 Burhinus bistriatus | reverse complement strand
CCTGCCCCCCGCCCCCGCCCCGAGGCCTCCTGGCTAAACGGAGCCAGGACAGCTTCTGCTACCTCCCTTGCTTTTTCACGCTCTCCTCCACTGGCCAGGGCCCAGGCTGCCTGCACCATCTCCTCCCGGCACGCAGCTGCCTCCAGCCCCTCCCGCCGCCTCCGCGGCAGCAGCATCTCCGTGGGGCCTGGCTCCCTGCCAGGCTGCAGTACCCTCCTCTGCTGCAGGTCCCTTCCCCCGCCGCACCTCCAGACCCGGCGCGCAGGCTGCCTGCTTCAGCATCGCGCAGCCAGCTCTGCTCAGACCTCCTCCTCCTCACCTCCCCCTCCCCAGGGAAGCCTGCAGAGCTGCTGCACCCTCCCAGCCCCGATGGAGCTGCGGGATGCTGGGGCTTGCGGCGAGAGGAGCAGGGCGGCACCCTGCCTTCGGAAGTGCCTGACGGCTCCCGTTATTCCCCCGCCAACAAGGAAGAAAGGCGATGCTGAATCATCGGCCAGGCTTCTTCCCTGGCCCCGCTCCACAGGTGGCCGAAGCCAGGGCCAGGACATAGCCTGCCCGCCGTGCTGCAACCCGATACCGCACCGGGCTGGCTCCTCTCGGGACCTTTTGGACAAAAATGCAACCCCACGCTCTTTACCGCATCTGGGTTGGTAAGGGAGTACACTGCCTTTCGTGCCAGCTCTTGTGGCTGCGGTAAAGTCTGATGGTCTCTCACTTTGGGTCTGAAGATACAACTGTGAACTGAAGGTACAGTTCACTGGTTTTGGGGGTCCTTTCTGCTCCCCTTCCCCCCAAAGCAATACAGAAATACTTTTCCTGCAGCTGCAGTTTTGAGCCTGTTACATTTCTGTAGTGACAAGCTAGTACTGGCATGCTGTGCTTAAACATGAGTTCTGGCCTAGGCTGGAGGAGATAAGCGCCTTGGAAAAGAGCCAGCAAGTGGTTAATAGAAAGGGAGACCCTGGAACAGAACAAGAGGGAGCATGACCTTCGAGCTAACAAAGTTTTACTAGGGTAGCCCATTGGTGAGCAATATAGAAGGATAAGGAAGAAAATTATTTGCCTGTTTGCAATTGGGTTGGGTCCTTGTGCAAAGATTTATTTCTGATTATTATGTGGCTTGGGTCTCTGGCTTAAGAGGAAAAAGTAGTGTGATTCTACACTAATGAAGCTAATCTGTGATGGAGATTTGGACTCTTGCCATATGTAGTTGACAGGTTGAAACTCAGAGGCTTAAAAAACTGTGATTTTATTTTGTGGAGTGTTTTTGCAAGGGATCAAGTGTAAGTTTGCTAAGTTCCACTCCCAAAAGACTCAAGAAGAGACACAAAGCCAAAGTCGGCATTAACCTCCAGCCCGTGATGAGGATGAGCAAGCTGTATCTGTTCCTCCAGTTTTACAGGTCCTAAAAGAAGGTTTATTTTGTATTACCAGACTGCAGAGGACCATTCCCTCTGGCCAGCCACAAAGATGTGAATGAAGTTTAAATAGATACATGATCATAACTGACAACATCATGCAAATTAGAGCAGCAACTACCATTTAACTCAGCTGACCCTTCAGTCATGCCACAATCAGACCCAAATCTGCTGAAGGTTTTGGAAATTAGGCTTGGTGAGTCATTCTCATGGAACCCATTGAATTTCAAATATCCATCTGCTTTATATAAAGTCCCAGTAGTTCACAAAAAGATTCTCTAAGAATTATCTACTTTCTTGCAACTACTGGGACATTAGGAAAGTAAAGTATGTCTTCACAAGTGCTTATTCATGGCTCTGAATAAGCTTAAGAAAGGATGCTCAGAGGACCACACATCAGTGCAGGGCAAGTGATCCCCACCCAGACCACTGCTTTCCTTTAAGAACACGCTGATTCTTCAGAAAGAAGCAAGCAGCATGGCATCAACTGCTCCATCATGTGTTTGATTGCACTCCCTTTTTTCGCCATACATTGAGAAATCAAAAGCATAACCAAGAAGCTAAAAAGAAAAAAGGTGCATGTTCATTAACAAGAGATTGATGAGGAAGATAAAAGGATCTCTTTTATTGATTGCAGGCACTTTCTTCAAATTAAATAAGTGCACTATTTGAAGATGGGAGGGTGACCCCAAGCAAGTGAGCAGGCCCAATAAGCAGCAGCACTGCCAGCAGTCATGGTGTGGGAAGAGTGGGCAATCACACATGGTGCAAATGATTCATTTATTCCTCCTTTCAGTGCTTCACCAACCTCCTCTCCTTAAGCCATCTCCCTTGGATTGAGGCCAGCACTCTCTACATTTGAGTCCTTCCAAAAGCCTTCACTAAAAACCTCAGCTCAAATGGCACAAGGAGAAAACTTCATTTTGCTTCTATATCGGTCCTGTCACTGGAATTGCAAATGTTAAAATGGGACAGGCTGTCACTCGTGCACACACACGTCCCATTTTTCACCTGATGGAATGCAAACAGGATACATGTGCTAGTGCTGTTTATATGTCTCTGCCCGTTCCCACCACCTTTTTCCCCTTTATTTTTTTTAAACCCTCTAGCCATTTGCAGCCATATGTGACTGAATAGAAGAACCATCAAGTCTGTAAGAAAATGCAGTAAAACATGAACAGTAAAAATATGAACCCTTAAGCACACATTCAGCCTTAGACATGAGGGTAAATATATCAATGTCAGCAGAATCATTAGTGTGCTTAATTCATTCGGTATTAGATGGCTGTTGTGGGAAGACCCTCTACCCTCAGTCAAAACAGTAGACAAGGACGTGAAGAGGCTGTATCCAAACCATCTCCAATACCCTCAAGCCAAAACAACTATACTAGAATTATTGCACTGCCCACATATGTGTGTCAGAAGCAGGTTCTCACACTAGTACAGTTCTTGGAAATGTCTGGAGCACAGAATGCAAACTTCAGTGCTTGTGAAAACATTCTGGAGAGTTTATGTTGCCTCTGTGG
Source organism: Burhinus bistriatus (assembly GCA_013397275.1). Classification (NCBI taxonomy): domain Eukaryota; kingdom Metazoa; phylum Chordata; class Aves; order Charadriiformes; family Burhinidae; genus Burhinus; species Burhinus bistriatus. The sequence continues at coordinate 176,633 of VYXH01004009.1, read as the reverse complement.
CAGCATTTTCTGTATTGACATCACGTGCACGTTTACACCAGACATTTACACCAAGAACACACTTTCTGTAAGTCCAATAGCTGTGGCTTACAGAAACAATGATTTGAAAAAACAACACAACTACAATGGCCATTTCAAGATATGTTTATACTTTAAATAGCTACGGCAATTGAAACTGAAAACTGCCATAAAAGGGGCTGTTATTTCAGGGGAACCAAGAGGTTTTCTGAATCTTTTAATCTTCAAGTGAAATGTGAGACACTGAGTTTCTTTCATCCTAATCAAAAGCAGAGCTAGTGGCACTACATGAGACACAGAAATACATCAAACCATGAATGTCAGGGGTTTTCATCAATGGCACTGACTGATTCCCCCAGCTTCTGCTCAGTCACAAAGCTGGGATGAGCCCTGCCACTGTTCAGGCTAGTGATAATCAGCTCTGCCATGTGGTAAAGGAGCATTTAAGAGATGCAAAGACATGTAATGCACTCAGTTAGGCTCTGCTGCCTGAGGGCAGAAGCAGCAGAGAAGAAAGACTATATGCAGATTTCTGTTTTAGTGGGTTTGGTTTTTGGTTGGTTGTTTTGTTTGTTTGTTTGTTTGTTTGTTTTTCCGGATCTGGCACCACCTTCACCTGGTCATGGAGTCTCCAGCAGACCTGCTGGGGTGGTTGTGATTATTCATTTTCCCAGTGTGGCAATGAGCTCGGGCGGCATTGTAGTCACAGGGCCCAGGCTCACTCATTAACTCCCACCCACCTTAGTGTTCAAATGCATCCGTACACCTGTGTTTGAGCCACTTCATTCAGACAGAAGAAATTCCTCATGGGTGTTCATGGGACAGTGGTAACACTGCTACTTTCCACAGGCACAGCTATGCAGGATTTTGTGCTATCTAGCCTTCATATCTGCAGTGCTGTTGCTGCTGGGGGAGTCACTGGACACTGATAATTTGAGTAAAGCTCCCAAAAGCCCTAAATCAAGGAATTATCCCTGCTCCATCAACCCCTGGTTAATAGAGTACTTAAACGCGCATGGAGTTAAACAAGTGGTGAAATGCCTTCCTGATTAGAGATGGGCTACATCATATATCTAAGTGCCTTTTTGAATCAGAGCCTGATTTCAGGAACTGAAAAAGTATTTTGGAGCATAGTGCTGTGGTTTCATGATAAACAGTTTGGCAGCAATATCATACTTTTCCCTGTCTCTTCTTTCTTTTTGCTCCTTCTGTTCTGTCACCTGCACTAATTCAGTAACGTTGTTCACGTGGCCAGGCTCTCAACTGGATCAGAGAACTGATTTTTTACTTCAAAAAGAATTTCTTTTAAGATTTTTTTTAATGTGCAAGCTTACCAACTAATTCCCAGCCTGGCCTCAAAAACATATATAGCTTGGAATAATGGGTCCACGGACCGTGCTCCAGAGGACATAAGTTCCTTGACCTTGTTTTCTCACCAAAGACTGTGCATAGTGAAACCACAACCCAAGGCCCTTCCTAAATCTAGGCTTAACTTAGGCAGAAGCTCCTGGAAGATCCCAACAAGATACCGTTATTCTGAAAAATCTTGACTGTAACTTACTACCTCTTTCATATTTTTGTAAAGACAGAATTATTTTTGTACCTGCACATATTCCTAACTGCTGCTGTTTAAAATTTAAGGCATCAAACTTTACTTCACTTTAAAGTGTAATTTTCAAAATTTCAACTACACATGGACTTTTTCACAGAGTAACTCCCTAGCATATGTATATTAAATAGTTTTGCTATTAGAAAAACAAAAAGAAAGATGTCAAAGACATGGAGCCAGCCTACTGCATGGAAGAATTTCTGTATTATTAAATAAATGGGTATTAATGATAGAACACTGACATATTACTGGCTTAGATTTGTAAAGTACATCTTAGGTTACAGGATACATTCAGAATCTGCAAGCTTCAGAATTTTGCTTGCAGAAAATGTTATAATTTCAGCTCAAGAGCTAGTTTCCTTAGCAGCTTTCTGCAAATACCTCCAAATAATGAATTTAACCTACCTTATACTAAATCAAGATATTAATTCAATTACACTGGTTTGTTCATCTCTAGTCATGTCTATATGTAGCCTGATCGTGCTCAAGTTAGCAGAATTGAGATGTTTGCTGTTTAAAACAGATAAGCAACACAGCATTTATAACTGCAAAAATGCCAACAATAACAAAAGTGACAGCTCTCATCATGCCTCAGAATCCTAGCATCATCAAGGGCATTTAATATTTAATATTCTTTCTTAGTGCATTCAGAAAGCCATAGAAGCCATGAATCATTCGTTTGGCATTGGCTGGAAAACTTTGTCAATTTCCAGCAAATAATCAAGAGGAATTCAAATAAGTATGACAAAGGAGATTTATATCTAGACATGAGTTTTCAGTAGTCTAATCAAATATGGCTTTATTACATAGCTATGTTCTGAATGCAAACCCCAGCCTGTGTTTTAAGATGTCTTGTCACATCTTTCTCACCCCTGCACCCCAGCTTTCTTTGCGCTATATATGGTCTGGCACAAAAGCAAAACTCTCACCTTTTAGAAATCAAAATCTGAATTGAAAGGTAAGTTAATTCTTCTCATACACAGGACTTTAATGTTCCTGCATCAGGTTGGGTCTTGTCAAGAGCAAGAGAGGAAAACAGCAAAGAGGAAACTCTGAAACCTTAAAGAAATCTATGTGCTGTACTCTCATTTCATTGATGCAGTTCAAAGCTACAGAGCAGACTCTGTGTTGCTGCAGACACTGAGCAGACCCTTACACCAGGGTAAAAAAGGCCTATTACAACTTTTTTGCATTTAACACACAGGCATGCACAGTGCAGGGCAATGTGGGCCATTGCTGCTGGATGGTGTAAAAGAAGTAGTGCAGCTTTGGAAACACCTCCTGCAAGACATTGGATAACCTAGAAATGGAGCATAAGAGGCAGTGACAGAGCAAAAAGCAGGTCTTTAAAGCCCACAACAGGACGGAAGAAGGTGGGTAAATGGAGCCTTTGCTACAGAACACAGATATTCTTAATCCCCACTACCGACAACAACAGTATGTGATGGAGTGTTTATGCACTCATACATACATATGTATCAGAAAGTTCACAGCAATCATAATTTCATTTGACATACGCATTATTCCTGCAACATTTCCTGGATTCAAACTGCATGTCATGCAGGGGTGCCTTATGTCTGCCTGTGTTTCCCCAGAGAGGCTGCGGAGTGGCAACGGGACTACAAAAAGGGAGTGAGGAAAGAAACTGTCTTTTTTGTTCTTCTTGAGGGTGCCTAAGAAACAAATGCATTTACTCTGAATATTTGAAAGAGTGGGCCAGACAGGCAGGGTCACAGGTCACCCTGTATCCCGTGCTCCCCGCCAAGCTCATCCAAATTACCATCCAGAGAGAAAGTCAAATAAAATAGAGCTGTCCTCCTGTACACCACTGTACGTATGCTATGCCTGTGGTGGGAAGGGTGGCCGTGATGGTGGGGAAGGGAAACAAGCACCTGCAGGCTGCAAGGAGAAACAGACACTTAGTGACCTTTGCTTGTACACACATGGACGACGTGAACTGTGTTGCTAAATCCCTTTCTGATCAGGGCCATAGTTTGAAGCCAGACCCTATAAAACTCTACAGTTTCTTCAGACACTGCTGCAAAGGTGGGATCAAATTTCTTGCCAGTGTGGGCAAGATTTCAGCCTGCTCAGCCACAGCGATAGTGAAGATCTAATACCTGCTTTCACTTGAGGGATGCCATGCTCTTGCTCAAAAATCCCCTGCATACTGCTTAACTGCCACTTAACTCCAATTAAATTAAAAGCTGCCAAAGGGCAACAAATCCTCTCTGTTTCTAATTTCACACTAAACACTGTGTCCTTCCTTCAGGGTTTTCAATAAAGGAACTGTATTTTAACAACTTTGCACACGCTAGAGAAGAAAACAAGGATGTGACCAAAATAGATCCAATTCTAAAGGCACAAGCTCCACAGGGCAAAGCCTGAGCTCCCTGGGGTGGACCAGACACACACATACTCATGGGCATAATGTTGTTTCTACTTGTTCCAGAAGCCCGAAGCTCAGCTAGGGAAGCAAAAGGCAGCGTGTCTTGACGTTTTAACTCCTTTTGCCCCAAAGAAAGAAGTTGGTGCTCCTGCCTCAGTGATCAATTTGAAATGATTCTCTGGAGGCCTTGTTAATAACACTTGAAAAATATGTGCAAATCTGTATATTACATTCCTTTCCTTTGTTAGGCGTTAGTTCATGGTTTCATCAGGAAAGCAGCCCTGCTCAGCTGCACAGAAATCACCCTTTGAGGTACTTTGAAGGGCACAAAATAACTAAAATTTAACCAAGTGAACTTAAAAAAGGATAAAGTTTTGGCCTGTGTTGCTGAGTATGTGCTAGTAACACTACGCAGTCCAGGTGTGAGCAAACAATATACTTCCCCTTCTAAACTAGCTTGCTTAAGAAATGCTAGTATTATTCCAACAGTGACTATTAGGGTTGGACAGGGGCTAATTAAAAACCTATGCAGCTGGGGTCTAGTCAGCACTAATAATTAGTTGTAGCTGTTTCTACCACCTTCCACCCTCCACCTCCATCTCCTTTCTTCCTCTGACAAAAAAAAACCTCTGTGCATGTATGTAATTACAGGAAACATAATGCATTATTAATGTGGCTGCAGCAGACAAAGTTCAGGTGTACCACTTGCCATTGTAGAGTTAAATTGTAGCTACTGGCAACAGTCAGCTCGCTGGTGCATTAGGTAATGAGAGAGTTTCCAAGAGTGCCAACTGAAGTGGCTAAATAATACCAGCTATTTGGAAAAGCACAGAAGCTGGGAGGAATGATGGGTCTGAATCTATTACTGAGACAGGCAACTGTGGACAACCTGTAGTAATTATTCCAGGAATACTTGTGACAATAAGGTTGTGCATTTTCTTTGATCCCTGAATGTGATTATGTTCAAACGCAATTACGCAAATCAGAAGTCTCCAGAGGCTGGGCAGAGAGGAAGCAGGTACAGATAGCAGCAGGAGACAAAACACCCCAAATAAAGGTCTTTACCAAGCTCTTTTCCCATTGAAACAACACAATGTTCACAGTAAGCTGGAAAAAAAATCCCCACACATGTCCTGTGATTTCAACGAATATCAGACAAGTCAGGCCAGAAGTGCTTATTTCCTGGCACACCAAAACAATGATCTGTCATTACAGACATGTATCTGTCAAGCTGGTATCTGCACACACATGCTGAAGAAATGTCTTTCAGATTTCATTTTCCAGTTATCGTGGACAACATATTATGCTGCATACAAATATAGATACATAGCCAGAACCTCTGAAATGAAGGCTTAGAACAGCAGAAAAATTTAGTGTGACTTGAACAAGAAATAAAGTTACAGATTAGATACACAGATTAAAGTCACAGAAATTAATTCAGACCCACTTCCCCAGCAGGATGCCTTTGTGCAGTCTCAATCCGAGTCACATTTTGTTTTTTCCCCTCCTCAAGGGGTTCCTTTTTTTGTACAAAATTTGTGACTCCTTGATACAGTGCCTAAAATGTAAAAATCACAAAAAGCAGCAAGGAGCTGACCTAAAGCTGAAGAATCAGAAGCTTCTCCCACACACACCATTGACATGTCTCACAGATTTCAGGAATCTGCCAAAGAAACACAAGTAGACTTCCTAATAGGTCAGAGGGGAGGACCTCGGTCTACAGCCAGAACCAAAGGGCTAACACAAAATTTGGCACATGTAACATCAAAGCTTCATTGTCCCAGATCACTTGTATGTCACTGAACAAGAGCTGCAAGAGGATTGTCACAACACCTACCATTCAGGTTGTGGCCCCTCACTTCACCCAGCTGACCATGAGGACTCTGTAGTAGCTTCTTGCTGACAAGAGATACTGTTTCTTCTTCCCACCAGTTGGCCATCATGGGGATTAGGGTAAAAACCCCTGCGATACTGCCTGTGAAGATGACTTTCTCTGGTTTGAGTGGCAACCATTAACTATAACCTTTTCAGCTACCTATGGTCATTGACTATTTCCCTACTGCAGACAGGCTTTTTGATATTGCTGTTGGGAACTGTACACAGATGACATAGAGAAATCCTTTTGGTAATTATTCAGGCTAATCCTATTAGGAAAGAAAGGCTTTCAATTGCTTAAGCAACAAAAAAAAAGCCATTCAGAGAAGGAACCCACCACTTTAAATTAAATCAACGTCCCCTTCCAGCCCAGGATAACCTGAATATTATTGTACATAAGAGAAGTTGTGTTACCTGAAATCAAAAACTGTTGAACATTTGAAGAAATTTTATTTAAAATTTTAAAACATGTATTTGAAATGCCTACAAATTCAAAAGACACCACTCTAATTTCCTGCACATATTTTATTTGCACTTTACTAGTCCACAGTTCTACTTGTGTATTTTCCAAGTCAGAGACATATTTTTACAGAATATGCATAGTTTTATAAGGATTTTGCCTGTGCTCCAAATTTATGCTACAAGAGAGGATAAAATTTATGTTCCCCAAATTTGCTGTTATTTTAATGCTGTGGTAACATGACACTGGTAGAGTTAACTCTTTCATGTGCTGATTAGGAATTAGGCTAGAGTGTTTGAAATTACAGTAACTTGATTTACTGAGCAATAAGAGGAATTATTCCTTTATGGCCACCAGCCAAATCTTTTAATAAGGCATGTGCAGTCACTGCATTTCCTTTATGCAGGGGGGAAAAAAAAGCCAGTTAAAAAAAAAAATGGGCCTAACTTGCTATATAGGCACACCCAACCATGTGCCCTCAGGCACCTCAGTTCCCTTCTCACACCTGCATCTGCTTATGACTCAAGGCTCTCCTCCATTCCTTACCCTAGAGGGTGCTAAATGAACCAGGACTGCTCTTCAGATCCTTTTATCATGGTAGACTTCACCCAAGGTATTAACAGCAGCTTTGGGGTTTATTTTAAAACAACCTGACATGGCTATCCCTTTTTTCCCCCCCTTGGGAGTTTTCCTTCTCTCCTGAGAGCACATTTTCATAGCTAGCACTGCAGGCTGTTTTAGAGAGAACTTCCAGTTTCCTCTTGCTGATGTTAACTCTCCAGCTTTGCAGAAAATGATAAAACATTTTCTACACTAGAGAAACTAATGTCACTGAAGCTTTTTTCGAAAACTTTGTGGGCAGAGGAAAGACACGGTGAATACTATCTCTTCACAGGCAAATAGTAGGTGCATTTATTTCATGGTGGTTTAATGCTTCCCCCCCTCCTT
>VYXH01004009.1:104578-169303 GCA_013397275.1 Burhinus bistriatus | reverse complement strand
CCCCCCCCTTTTTTTTTTTTTTTTTTTTTTTTTGGCCTCCTTATACCTCTGAGGAAGTCTTGAGGATCTAGGAGATGGGAGAACTGGAGACAACTTCCCCTGCTCCATCTTAGTCATCTCCAACATATTGGCTGTCTGCCTGGCCCCCCACTCAGCACAAGAGTGTGGAACAACCTTTGCTAATTGTTTGGACCAATCCATGTAGGATATATTTTTAGTTTTGAAGCATCTAAAGTCTCTCTGGGCCTTCACTGGAGTCGCTGCACATGCATTTCAGGGTTCGTGTGTTGTTCCCTCAAGAGCCAAGTGTTGGTCTGGGATTCCCAGCCTGCAACCCACATTCATATTAGTTGTAAGGGATGTGCTCAGGCTTGCTCAGGAAATCTTTACTTTGATCAGTGGCTTGCTAGCATCCAATTGCTGGACTGTCTGTCTTTCTTGAGCGTTCAAGAACGTGTCCTTGTGATTGTTGTTCCTGTGATACATTTCTGTGTTTGCAGATGTACAACCTCCCTCAAGTAAAGGATTTGGAAAAATGTAAGCAGGATGGCATATCTGTTAGAGAGTCTGGGAAACAGAAAGAGAGTATTTGATGCCTGATCAGCAGCACTGAGTTGTGTTCACCCTGAGCAGCATTGTGAAACACAGAAGAGAGATGCAAATGCTTTGTGTGACCTCTCTCCTTCATTTATTTAGGAAATATAAGTAACTGCAAGACTTCTTTATAGCCTCTCACATAAGAAAACCACAGCAAAATATTCTTGTAAATGGAGAGAAATATTTTCATAAGTGATGAGAGGATGTGAGAATATTAAAAACTATGGTTGTCTCAGAAATACATTGCTGCTGTCAGTAATTAATGCATGAGTTAAAACTCAAGCAACTAACTTTGAGCCTGTCTTCTTTTGTACACCTGTCTTTCTTGCTGAGATCAAACACATCGTTTAATGAATTGATCCCTTCCCCACAAGCATTCCTATTTAAACATCTACATTTTCTCACAGTAAAATTATGCATCGTGTCTGAAATCAATAGGATCATGGAAATTCCCAAAGGGGCCTCGAGCATGGATCACGTTGCTCTCACTGCACAGGAAATGCAACCATTCTTACTCATCCTTCCCTTATAATGAAGAGTCAGATTCATTGCCTTGCTGTGCTGAGGAGGAAATTGCTGCATAATCTCCTTTCACAGCTAGACAATCCCCTTTTTCGAAAGCAGGCTAAGCATGCAAATTCTCCAGACATATTTGATGAATTTCTAATCACAGTGGGTGAAACGACAGGGCAAAGGCGAGTGTCAGTGACAGAAGCCTTGTGCTGGCTCCCTGCTGAAGACATTGTTTTCCTTGTATGTTCACCCACATACTAATTTTGGGTGATACATATTAATTGTATCTGCTCTGGGACAAATAAACCATAATCAGGTCAAACTGCAGCCAGTCTTAAGGTCAGTTAGAGGTCTTGAAAAGACTAACATATGCATCCTTCTCAGCACTTCACATGGGCTGCAAAATAAGACTGCCAAGGTCTCCCAGTTTATGACCTTACATCACCATCGTACAGGGAGTGCCTCCTGCCAGTCAGGATGTTCCCCTCCATCTGTTAAGCTAAGAGGGGGGCCTCTGTGGGCTGTGAGGAGCAGGCCAAGTTATGCCTCTCCACCCTGCCAGGTGATTTTATAGCCCGCTGTGGTTAGATTTTCCTGTATGGGGAAGAGACACATTTCTTTTTTCCATGTGGGAACCGAAAATAATAACAAAAAAATCTTATCTGCCATTAAGAAACACTTACTTGCTTAGGCCCCATTCAGGTCAAGTTCTTAAGGAAATTTTGAGAAAAGATTTGATAGTTGCATGGAAAATAGGAACATTGCACTAACAAAAACAAGTACTTCTTATGCAAGGGCTAGTAAGCCTCATGCTTTAGCGTATAAGTCAATCATTAATCACAAGATGGCAAGGATGACATTTTCTAGGTAATAAAACAAGTCCACAGTTTTCCATGAAGACTATTTTTGCACCTTCCTCTCCCTTCTTGGCCTTGTCCATAATTAAAGACAGTAATCAGTAAAGCACTGACATATTCTGGTGCTCTGTTATCGCACATCAACGATGCGCGACACTACTCAAGGTGTCTGAAATGGCATGTGACTCCAGCCACAATATTTGATTATGTGGCTTCTGCTGTAATTTTTTCTGGTTGATGTAGATAAGGGATGAGGGGAGGCAGCAGACCAAGAGGAGATTACACTCCACTTAGTGACTTAGGATTTAATCATCTGTCATCCCTGACTGCACTGCGTCTATAAGGTGGGAGAAGCCCCCTTCCGAAGTCACAGGGTGCTGGTGGCCTCATGGTGAGGAACCTGATCTAAGGCATAATGGGGTGGTGGTTACTATGGGAGAGAGAGAGGGAGCTGGAGCCAACAACCGAACAAGATTACAGAAGAGACAAGACTCCCCACAGATCTAACGAGAAAAAATAGGAGTCAAAAAGTTTGAGTTACCTCTTATGGTCACAGCTTAGGAGGAAACTTATTTCGCAGAGACATCATATTTCTGTTGTGTCTTTCCCCCAAAAGTCCCTGAGGCACCAATTCCTGCCTGCTCTCTGAGACAGGATACAGGGCTTGGTGGGTGCTGGGGCTGGCCAGCCTGCCTGCTGTTGTGTGTCTCTGGCTGGTCTGCTTCCCCACCATCTGTGAGCATGGGCTGGTGGCAGAAGTTCTGCCCTGCAGCAAACGCTGTTTTTCACAGAAGGTCAGCTTCCCTTTCTTGCCTGGCCAGGTAGACGACGTACAGCAGCATGACTGCTTCACATGTGTTCAGTTTGACTGACAGCTGGGACTCTCATTCGAGAGCTGGTGATATTTCAGTTTTGATAGGTGGTATTGTACACAGAGATTGTGCTGAAAACTAATTGGAATGACTATTTTCTGCAGAGCTACTGAAGGCCAAGATGTGACCATGACTAGGGCTGAGGAAGAAAGACCAGAGATCAGAAAAGTATGTAGAGCTCCTTAAAGACTCACCGGACCCTTAGTAGTCAGTGTTGCTTACAGATGCTGTAATGTACTTTGTCATGCTGACAATTTCCTGCGATAACAAAAGGGGAGATGCCAAGAATATGGCAGTGTTTAAGAAATGAGCAGTGAGATCTGGTTGAGACAAAGGCTTGGCAGAAATGCCAGCTCATACACACGGGCTCTCCTCTCCTTTCTGCTTAGACTAGCCTTTCCTGCACTCCACCACCCCTTTAACATTAGGATACAGCAGATGAACTTGAGAGCAGCAAGTCTAAACAAGTGATAACCAACTCACCACTTGCCTCCCATTCTAAAGAGTTAGCTGATGCCCCTTTCTTCTTAAACAGCTTTTTTAAGAATTCTTTTTTCCTTAAGGAAGTTTCAAAATTTTCATCAATCTTGTGCCAGTTCATCAACTATAGCTAATGTGTTCTACTAGAGCTACCTGCTCCACATCTTGTTCTGCAAATTTGATAAAAGTCAGTGTATTTGGCTCACTCTTTTTGACTACTTTTTCTCCATCCAGAGAAAATGCTTTGTCCAGTACTTCACACATGCTGCTTTTGGGTTGTTGTGAATGACAATCTCATATTTTACAAGATATTTACAGATATTAAAAGCTATTACTCAAGATGAAACATCATCCAGAGGAACAGATTCTTAATGAATTAAAAGGAAAGAATCTCTCCCCTGTACCCAGCTTTCCTTACTGGCCATCTGCTAATTAGTGCCCATGTGTGTATAAAATTCATTTGCACATTTAAATTGAAAAGTTCAATTTGCTCAGCCTGACTATAACTGTGCGCTTTTGCTGGGGTGAGTATTAGGTCTCTGATGCATGCATATTATCCAGTGAACATATAATTGCAAATGCAATCCGCATCCAATTATCTGAAATTTTACTGCATATTTTCTACACATAACTCAAGCAGTAAGTACAACAATACATTAGCTCTCCAGGTATCCATTTGGCTGGAAGAATTAGCAAGGTGCAGGCATTTATCTCCTGTCCTCTAAAGTGTAATTCACTCACGGCGTTGCTGCCAACATGAGAGGTCACTTACACACATGGTGCAGGATACAGACATTGTGGGGAAGACACCAACACCAAGAATCCTCTGCATCTGACAGAAACATGCAACTGGACAGGTTAAGGTAAACAGTCCCTAAGCCATGCCTAATTTCCTCTCCCCTGCCTCCAGGAAGGCATTTGACCGATGCACAGCCCAAATTTGCTAGCTGAACACACATGGAGAGGATTTCAGACTTGCGTTACCTCCCATGAAGTTTGGGATTAATCTGCCGCTCTTAGGGATCACAGCTACATTGGCTCAACTACTAGTCTACCAAAAAAGGCATGGAATCCATATTCACAGCATTCCTTCTCTGGACCTATCTTAACCTCCTCCTCCCTCCAAAGTGACAAATATATAAAGGAGTTACAAGCATCTACTCTGTAGATGGAGCTGGCCTAGTAACCAGGGACACCATCTGATTCAGAGCTCCTTACACCAGAGAACTAAAACACCAGTTCTGCATGGTGACAGACAGACATGCATTTGAATGAGCTGCATTGCAGGTCAAGGTAATTCTTCATCCTCCCTGCAAAATTAGTGTTTAGGATTCTTCTGGCCTCTTGCAGACTCTGAGACAACCGTTACCCTAATGTTTGTCAAGTATTAGTTGCCATTGTGGCAGCTAATGGGTTTTGTGTAGATTATTAAAATATTCAAGAACTATGCATAGCCTGCAGCTGGTTTTAGGCCAAAGATTTCCCCAGTGGGAAATGGAAGAAAAGAGCCATTCCCGGGAAATAATAAAAGTCATACTAACAGTATAAGAAGTACAGTGCAAGATTAGACTCCACTCCTATTTCACTGTGTGTCCTGTGGAGTCAGTGGAATCACTCCATGTTTGCATTGCTTTAAATAACATAAAATATTAAGGAATTCAAAACAATCACTACTAATTTGGGACTTTCTTAGAGTGGAAAAAAGCAAGGGGGGTGACATTTAGTCAGGCGAGACATTTAAACCTACTGTTCTCTCAGAACAATAACTAAACTGTTGTACTAATGCCCCATGGCATTTAGATGCCAGGGCTTAAGAGCATACAACAGAATTTTAGCTACAACTGAAAGAACATCCTCAGTTACTATATATAAAACTAGACATTTCAAACAAATAAAAGCATCACATGTGGTTAGCTCACTTCTAATTTGAGAAAACTAGAAAAAACTTTCTGCCACTGACAATTTGTACCACAACTGGCAGCAGCAGATCTAATGAGTAGCTTTCTACAAAGTAGGTAGCTGTGGCTTTCACAGCTAGATATCTGCCTGCAAAATAGACATTATTGAAAAAATGCCCTCATTTATTCCCTGGAGAATGGCTTATCTTTTTCTTTTAAAAACCAAGCATTGCAGTAATACTCCTCGGCCAGCCTGCTGACCTTTTGAAAAGCTCATCTAAATACCTGTCAGACACTTGGCTGTGTTATTAAGAATCATGTTTCAGATCATTCAGATATTACCAAAAAAAAATCATTAATAAAGTTCAGACTCCACTTTACAAACCTCAGAAAAATAATGACTGTATTAACTCCTGGAGGGCTATTACCACCCCATGTATAAATGCTAAACTTTGAGGTAAGCTCAGTGGCATGTCTTGTCTGTCAAAACGTCAGGCTGCAGGCCTGTGTCCAGTCAAATCCTTCCTGACTCAACATCAATTCTCAACATTTATAGCTCTGCAGCAACGAGCTTTTCTGTGCTGAATAAACAAAACAGAAACAAATGGACAAACAAAAAAGCCAAATGCTCAGGGCTGGAAAAACAGTTGTCTCCTCTGTTGGCTTGGGACAGGAGTATAGTAGGTGTTGTCTCATCTCGCTGTTTAAGAGCAGTGGCTGTGGCTGCTAAAGTTGGGAGGGTTGTGGTGTAACGGCAGCTGCTCTGTGCCCCACAAGTACACCATGGTCAGGAAAGCTGGGTGGGATAGGCAGGCTGATCACTTAGATGTGCTTACAACTGCTCAGTAGCAAAGAGGACAGTCCAAGGACAAGTGTCATGGCTAGGCTGCATCTATGTCACACACCACTTCACTGTGGCTCTGACCTTTGTTAAAAATGATTTACATGTGTGCTTTTTCCAGTTCCCAGTGTCTAAATTGTGGGAAGGCCATGTCTTAGCTCACCCAGGTGGTGTTTTTATGACATGAATATGGCTTTATGATTAATTCCCTCTGGTATGGTATAAAGGCACCTGGGAGTGTTCCAGGGTTGCAATGTCTGTTGGGATGATGTGGGAGAACTGCTTAGAGTGAAGGGAGCCAAGCTGGTAGGGTGATACCCATATTGCCTCCTGGGAAAGGTCTTGATGCGCTTAATCCTTCATATTCTGTTTAGGTGTCTTGAAAAGCAGTAGTTGACATGAGCCAGAATGACACAAGAAAGAATGATAATGATGAAATGGGCAAACACTGCTGTAGCACCCCAGCTCAGTCCTCAGCCTCACTCCACTTTGCACCCTATGTTTAGCCTTTACAATCATCCATCATAAATTAGAAATGCCCCATGCTATTTTAGCTTGCAACAGGATTGATGAATTTTGGAAAGTCGACGGCTGTGAAAAGTTTCCTCCCGTGTAAAAAGCAGATCCCTGTAGAAGGGAAAATTTGGAATTATTTTGCCAAAAGATCTCAGACAGCTGGATAGTGTGATTAATGTAAAGTACTAATAAGGCCTATGAGGTCTGTATAACCATAACGAAGTTGAAATGACTAGCATGAAGAGTGAGCAGTCAGGAGAAGAAAATTTTTGGAAGAAATGCAAGAGCCTTTATATACGTATATATTCACTGAAAGAAAATGCTGACATCCATCAGACATGATTCATAAAGGACAACTGCTCCGGGGCATAGCTTTCTTTTCAAAACACAGAGTGGGTGTTTTGTGATCCTTGCCACACTACTGCGGATGCAACTCAAAATTACTTACTAGATGACTACTGCTAAATATTTAGATCACACTGTAAAAGGCTGCTCTTTAACTGCTGCAGTGACTACAGCTATTCCTTCTCCTCTCTGTATAGGGGGAGAATGTCAAGAACAGCAGAAACCATTAGGAACCTGCAGGAACATTTTGATAATGAAAGTCACAGAAGATACAACTTTCCCACTTTGCATCCAATTAAGAGAGGTTACCAGAAGGCAATTTAGAAGAAATGTGGACATGAAGGATGGGATGGTAGTTTCTTCCCCAGAGTTTAGCTTGGCTCCCACTGCACTGTTAGAATACTGCTAGAATAGGAATGTGAAAGAAGGGTATTGCTTTTAATTTACCTGGTAGGTACTGCTATAATCTAAGTTGAGTCTCAGCCATAGCACGCCACTATGTTTGTGAAGAAGCTAATGAGGGGATACAGTGATGGCTTTTCAAAGCCATGCATCTATGAAAAGATTACATTTATGTACACAGTGCTCTGCTTCTGGCTTTTGAAATATAACTTCTGTCATGCAGTTTGCATTTCTTAAGAAGTAAAAAGTAATTTATCAAGGGGTTATTCTTAAGCAAATGGAAGCTTATTCAAAGCCATACACTTTAGAAGTTATTCTGAAGATAACAGTGTACTTTTCTGTTCATCTTTTACCTACTGCTGTGTTACCCTCTGCTCTCATTTTCTAGAAACAGATCCGATCGAACACTGAGGCACTTCCAGTTATTAAAGTGGTAGGGAGTCCCTGGATTCCTGCTAAGGAATAAAAAGAGCTGGCAAATAACTCAGAGGGGTATCTTCTCTTCCCCTATTGCTCTCTAAGAAACTTTGTTGCTTCTGCCTAGATAACAGCATCTGCCTTTTGTGGTTGACCAGAACTGCCTCAATTGGAAGCTCAGCGTGAAAACAAAGGATTGGACCCAGTCTCTTGGCTTCTTTGTATTTCATTCATTTTGTGTTTCTGCTTTGTCACAGACTGCTACTGCCAGACCATGAACTTGAAACTACCTTTCATGGACCAGGGCCCTGCTATGCCACAGAGCGTCTCTTTTTACAGCTGATGAAGCCTATGACCTCCTCTGGGAGAACATGGAATAGAACATACCATCCAAGAAAGCCAGTTGTGTGTGCCTCTCTATCAAAGGGAGCCCAGCAAACCTCCAGGCATGCTGGGGTCAGATTTGGAAATTCAACAGAAACAACAGAACAACAAAAACAACAGAAACTCCCCCTCCAAAAACAAGAAAGTGGGCTGCAAACATGTCTTTCTCAGGACAGAATGGCCTCCTGAGGAGCACAAAGGACCTTGCATTGCTAGTCTCTCTTGGGATTAACACAACAGGGTGCCTCAGGGCAAAGTCTCTTTGGGGGTAGGTAGGTATTGTTGGGACAATAGGTGGAAGATAAGGAGATGAACAGAATTTCTGGGCTATAAGGGTAAGTTGGGAATTGCCTATTGTATTAAAATACAAAAACTATTCTGTACCCATGCACACTTTCATCATTTTTGTCTGTTGTGAGTCTCCTTTTTTCACACTTGCTCTGAGCTGTTTGGCTCCTTTATGCTTTTGTACAAAGCACTGACATTCTTGATTTTAGCATCGTTAATGATGTATCTTGATTCGCCAGAGTGCCTGAAGTAGACATATGCTTCTGTCAAGGTCATGTATTTCATGTTGTTCGCGATCTCTGCCTACGTAGTATCACTGCCTGTCATGTACCTTTATTGAGTATGAACTACCTTGATGCCTCAAAAAAGACATGAAAGAGGGAAGATTTTGAGAAGGCTGATCCAATACCACAAAGTCTGTTCCTAATTGCTACCCAGAAAGGGTATAGCCAGCAGGCAACAGAAGTCCTTGAGCACTTATTTTTGTCACAGTGACTGCACCAGGGAATTCTTCGCATGGAAGACACTGCGACCAAAACACCAAGGTCAGACTACCAACACATCCCTGTGCTACAAGCTCATATCCTCCAGTATAGCGTAGGCTATGCTGGCAAATCAGAAAGATGGCGATTTTGATCTCAGGTGGGCACATAGTACATATCACTTCAGCACAGTGGGGAGAAGTCAGAAAGGCATAAACTAATGCTCTGTCAGGAAGGGTTTTGCTGTGATTAGACCCTCTGGGAGACACTCAAAAAACCCAGGCCTTATCAGGAGCCCCTTGAAGCCAAATTCCCATATGACTTACAGGGTCTCAGAAACAGAGGTCCTGAAGTACTCAGGCATCCTGAGGTAAATTAGGGATGGAGCTCACAGTCTCTCATCTCTGAGACCCAGCTAAGGCGGCAATTAACAACGTGGCTTTTGGCCAGCTGCCCTGTTGTGAGGGGGTCCCCCACTCCACCAGTAAGGACACATGCAGTTTTTTAAAAAAATTAACTACTGATTCCTTTTGCTGAATGATGGGAACAGTTTCTGTTAGGCCCTTGGAGAGGAGGAGATGATCCACCACATTAAAGGCAATGGGAGGTGGGCATGTGAAATTCTGTCAGAAATACTACGAGCAACAGAAACATTTGAAGTAGCTTTTGTGACTTGTATGCCAGCAGAGTAGACTCGCATGTTTGGTAGTGCTTTTCATGGTGTAATCCTTGACGTCAGGAAAGCACAGCCTAAAATAAATAGATCCAAACCATTGCCTTCACACTTAGACATATATACTTTATAAACCTATATAGGTATGCATATTTATACATAAAACACTATTGCCTCATCATATACAAATGCTGAGGCATATGCTACCCTTATGGATTTATTCTTACATGCACAAATATACAGATAGCTAAAGCCAATGTCCTTAAAACCCTTCCATTCTGGAAGCTGTATTTAAGGTATATAAACTGTTGCACTTCTTCCATTGTGACTGTTATGTCAGCTTCTTCCAATTTTAATACTGCTTATACCCATCATTGCCTCATACCTCTCTGACCTCCTTGAAGGAAAAGAACCCAAGAAACCCCAGCACAGAAGAGAATTGACTCTACACTAGTGGTGTTATCTCAAGAAGCTTGACATGTACAAACTTCCCAGTGGAACTGCCTAACCCAGCTCAGGTCTTCAGTGCCAATCCAAGCTCTACTTCAGAACCAGGCTGGGGGACCGAGAGTGCAACTACAGAAAATTCTGCAAGATTAAGTGGTTTGGAAGCAGACATTTAATGTCACACCAGTCTTAGACTGGGAATCATGCAAAAGGTTGAAAGCTATTTCTCTGGGAAATATTATCTATTCATGTGAGTTTTCCCTGTCTGTGAAATTTAAACACAGGAAACAGGATTTATCACGCCAGATCAAATCATAAGGGTACCGAGATTACCACTGAATTTCCCACTGTAATTAATGTCCACTGTGGGGAAAGAAAGTGGAAAATACTGCACACTGTGCTAGGTTTTAACAGGGGACTGACATATGTCTTCATCTCTGCTCTTTTGCTAGGATTTCACTAACCAGGAAGTTTAACTCATTTCACATTAAACAAGAACTAGTTATCTGACCCTGCCTTTGCTCACTCATTGCGTCCTTAGAACAAAGCAAAGTGTTTTTTCCAGAGAAGATTATTCAGAAAAATAAAACCACTGAAATAATAAAGCAAAATGCGTGAGGTGGTATAGTGTTTTTCTCTGACCCACTGTCCCACTAAGGCATCAGGTATATGGCTTTCCTGGAGAAGAAGCTTTTCAGTCCGCAGAATGGATGATTTAAATGCTGACAGTTGAAGATGTCAAACTAACTTATTACAAGAGCAGGAGCTGGGAGTCCTTCTGTGCTAGCATAACTGCAACCTGAGTAATTGCCTTCACCATCTGAATTCCTTCAGCTTTGTCAGTTGGTTACAGTATTCTCTTCCCATCCTGCCCCAAGTGACTCTGCCCTGTTAGTAGACTCTTCTAAAACAATTCTGCTCTTTCACCCGAAGACAGCTGCGTTTCAGAAGTCACTGATCTGCTACCAGTGTATTTAGGTTTTTTGACAAAATAGCAGAATCTTGCAATTCACATGGATCTCAGAAAGCAGGAAAGACTACAGAGCGGAGTTTCACTCTTCATCTGCCTTTTCTTGATCCCACAAGTTTTGGCCACACATCAAAGACAAGCACATTCCTGCAGGTACCTGTGCATGAGTACTATTAAAAAAGATAAAATAAAGAAATCTAACCAAAACTCCAAACATCAGATAGTAGGATAACTTGAGTGGTCTAAGAACTTGTTACAAATCAAGGTGACCCTTTAAACAATTGCTTGAAATACCAACAAAATCAGAAGGTCGCTAATGCTTTGGATAAGTATCCCAAAGGCAAAAGAAACAGCCACATAAAACCTATATCACTGGGGGCCCAAGCTTTCTGTCTTCCAGAAGAGCTGATTCAGGTTTGTATGATTCTTAGAAAAAATTCATGTTTTTTGGAAGTGGACTCCTGTCAGGTACTACATTCGTAAATACAGTGGAGGAGGACTGGGTTCACTTTAGGAGATGAAGGAAAGCAGAAACTAGCAGAAACTTAACTTACTTGTTAAGATTTTGGGACAAAGATGATTTACTGGCCAGACTGTTTGCCTCATATATGCAAAAATGTTCCTGTTAAAAATACTCTATAAACCAACGACCCTAACACCATGTCATAGGAAGTTTTACTGCTCAGCATGGAACATTTTAATCAAAGCATCTCAGTATTGTACTTGAGAAAATGTGACAGGCAAAAAGTCTTTGCATGCCTCCTTTCTACATGCTGTATCTGCTTTCCATTTAATATGCAGGTTGGAATCTATTACTGCACCATGAGAAGATGAAGTGTTAGGAAGGTGCCTTGCTGTGCCAGGCTTGGAGCTTGCAAATTAGTAATTCCAGAGACAAGAGATGAGCAGTCCAAACTAACACATTTCTTCTCCAACAAATCTTTCTTTTTCAAATTTCTGCACAGGTTTTACAGGCCAGCATGAAAGTCTGTGGGAAAATGACAGTGAGTCATCTATGGGACAGATGACCAACACTGGGTCTTTGCCTCCAGCTAAAAGCTAACCAAACTTGCTCTGTACTCTTCTGAAAAAGAAGCCAGAGCCTCCTACCTGCTCTTCATCCATACTCCTGCCTCCAGCTGGGCATCATATCAACCTGCTAGATAGTGGACAGGAGGATGCATGCTGCAGAGAAGACGCTCCAAGCACATCCAGTGCCATGGTTTCTGGCTCACCATCTTGCACAAGCAGACAAATCTGAACTGAGAATCCCAGTGTAAGGCAATCAGGTCTGAAACACGCAGAGTACACAGTATGCCCTGTCTTTTTGCTGGAGGAAGTGCCTCCAGCCATTTTAGGGAGCAGCCCTTAGCGGGCAGCATAAAAAAAGTAGTGCTGCAAGATGCAACTAAGCAAATGTTTCTGTCTGTGATGAAGAGACTGAAATATACTCCCACAGGCTCTGGCTCTGTCCAACTTCTTCATTTCCTGCTGCTACAAATACTCAGCTTTTGATCCACTTTAGCCCTCAGAGCACAGTTTTCCAAACTGTTGCTGTCCATAGAAACAGTAAGCTAGGGTGCTGCATCACTCCTGGTCTGTACACCTGTACTGTGCTGTAGGTGGTTGCCATGGAACAGGAGCTCCGGTCATTGTAAACAATCTCTTTCCCACCACTCGCCTCCTCCCCTCTTGCACCATACAAATGTTCATAGAATCATAGAATGGTTTAGGTTGGAAGGGACCTTAAAGATCATCTAGGTCCAATCTCCTCGCCATGGGCAAGGACACCTCCTACTAGACTAGATTGCTTAAAGCCTCATCCAACCTGGCCTTGAACACTTCCAGGGATGGGGCCTCCACAGCTTCCCTGGGCAACCTGCTCCTGCAGAATACCTCCACCAGGAGGCTGTGTGCAGTGCTGATGACTTCAACCTAGGAAACCTGATTGCTTTTGAATTTATTTCCAGGTATGTTGTAACTTACAAACAAGAAGACAAGTTTTGGGACCATTTTCTGAAAGAAAAGGAAGACTGCAATATGTATGCATTTTTACCTGTCAGGGTGAGAAGCCAAGATTCCTTTAATAAGTTCCAGAAGAGTAAAAAGACCACCACATTTTCATTCTCTAGTCTTGATTAGATAGTTGACTGAACCCATAGAACTAATAAGGCACTAGAGTGAAGTCTCAGCTTTACTTTTTCCGCTGCAGCTCCTGAACAGAATAAAGTCAGTCACAGGGTCATGAGTCACTTCTTTCAGAGCACTGCAGTCCTGGAAACAAGGGGACAAAAAATGTCTTCCATCCCCAAATTGTTCTGATGTGCTTAAGAATGGCCTCTGCAGTCCTTGGTAGTGAGAGCACACAGGGGTCTAATTGCTGTCGGTTTGTTCACTACGTTCAGCAGGAAAAACCGTATCACAGAGAGCTCCATCATCAAGCAAAATGAAAGCTGTAACTTAGATTTCAATATTACAGAGTACAAAATAAATATATGTGACAAACCTAGGACTGGGGTGGAAGAGAAGGTGGGAAGCACTTCTACCTGCTAGAGGCATTGTTAGCAATCAGTGCCACAAAGTCTCACACTATGAAACAGGACACAAAAGCATGAATTTCCTCCTCCACTCTTGGATTACCACCGTCCCCCCTGTGCCCCCCCACCCCGCCAATCTAATCACCAGCCCTTTCTGTGAAACTGGGAATACATCACCGTCTTTCCCTTCTCCTTTACTTAAGAATGGAGGCCCACACTCTCAAAATGGGCTGGATTTTGAAGAGTGTAGGTACATGTGAACATAAACAGGTAGAGGGAGCTTCAGTTTTGGGATATCCATTGTGGGGTATTTTACAGAGATGGGATATTTTTTAAACTTTTAGGTCTCTGAATATCTGTCTGTCACTGGAACTCCAAAAAAGCAAAGCATGACGCATGTCTCTTCACTTGTGAAAGCCCAGGGGAGAGAGCCTACTGAATCAGTCTGCTGTTCTCAGGTCTTTCCCAGCGTCTGGCCAACAGTGACA
This sequence comes from Burhinus bistriatus, assembly GCA_013397275.1. Classification (NCBI taxonomy): domain Eukaryota; kingdom Metazoa; phylum Chordata; class Aves; order Charadriiformes; family Burhinidae; genus Burhinus; species Burhinus bistriatus. Next base: position 155,296 of record VYXH01004009.1, on the reverse strand, counting down.
GTGCTGGCACGTTCTCTGAAACATCTGCTATTATCTGAGAAGTGGAAGGAAACAGTTTATTTTACCACCTGTAGCTGTTACAAGATGGACAGTGACAAGTGTGAAATGGACATGTCCCACTGAAATTCAGAAAAGCAAAGCCTTAAGCAACTTTAGAATAAATATGTGGACTCAATTCTCTTATCACTCTGTAGTTTGAGTAGACTTTGGCTCCTTCCTGTTTCCTAGTACCTTTCTGACCCAGCATAGGCAGCAATATCCAATACTGCTCTCTCTTCTCTGTTACTTATTTTAGTGACTTGAATAGTACTACTCCCAATTTACACCAATGCAACTGACAACGGAACAGAAAGAAATTACTGTTTTAAACTGCTCCAGGAATTACTGCTGCCCACTCTGCTGCTGTGCATCAGAGGAAAAAGAAGGCTAAAAACGTTAATTCTTCTCACCTTACTGGCAGAAAGCTTTTTGGTCTTTTAAAATAACCTGTGAGGTTTCTGAAATTCCTTCAATGCACACTTCAATGCTAATCAGTCTAACAGCTGAGAAGAAAATCTACAAAAAAAAATTTTTTTATCTCATATAATTATGAAAAATATTCAGAATGTTGTGTCCAGAGATCTGGCTTTGACCATTCCCCCTTGTGCTGTTACAGTAGCTATTGGATGTGAGTTAAGGACATCTATGTACAGTTTGCTATAGAGTACACACCATATTTTATAGCAACACTGGAACTGTTGGGGTGGACTGAACTGGTGGTCTATCTCACCTGCCATCCCACTCCTGGCAGCCAGCAATACTTACTGCTTTAGAAGAAGGTCAATACCCTTCCTCCCACAACCCTGCTGACTTTGATTGCATGAAGTTTCCTTCCAGACTGCTCAAACCAGGCTGGATAGATGGTGGATTTGGGCTTAGTGAAGAGCTTGAAGGCCCTACCTGTTGGTTCTGAAGGGTGAAAGTGCACAGGATTATTGCTGCAAAGCATGCTTCCCTGGGAAGCATCGCTACAGAAGAAGAAAAGAGTCACCTTACTCACTGGTACCCCCGCAGCTCCCAGTGTGCTCCTTAGATGAGCAGAGAGACAACCTCTCTTCCCCAGGAAGGGGAACCATTTCTGGTTCTCTGTCCCAGCTGAAGGAAGACACGTGAAAAGACATCCTCACCTTCCTCATCCTCTTCCCAAGGGCAGTGGGGCACAGGAGAAAGAGCCTGAGGAGCTCAAACATGCACCAACTGGCATGGGGATGAAGGGAAATGCACTGCAGCTGGGGATGGATGGACCTGAGGATGTTCCAGCTACCCTAGGGCCAGGGGCTGTGGAGATAGAGGCAGAGGAGACAGCGTTTGAAGCCATACATTGCCTGGGGAGGGTAGGGAAGGGAATTCCAGGTAGGAAGCACTGGAGCAGTTTCCTCCTCCTTTGCCCTGTGCAAACATGTGCTTTGACCTTCCTGAAGGAAGGTGTTTAGCCCTCAGTTTGCAAAGGACATGGCTCTGAGAGCTGTACTCATAATACAGACAAGAAATAAAAACTGCATCTGTAGTGCAGGAGTCCTACCCAGTCACTCCCGATCCCTTATTGTAGGTTTAGATAGAAACACATTTTTTTCTGAGCTAGAGAGTGAGAAATGTACCTGAGGGTCTTGCCAGCAATAATTTAAACAACTTGTATATACTTACAGGAGGAAGTGTTTGTTCCTTCTGTTGAAGCTTGTATCCTAAGCATGGGTTCTGCAACACACAGAAGTCACAACAAAGTTGTAAGAATGCAGCCACTCCTACACTGTTATGCTGAAGGAGCCTGAACATTGTCCCCCAGTAGAGCATTCTTTTTTTCCATTTCTTTTTCAGTAATCAGAAACCCACCAAAACACATAAAAGAATGAGATAGCTCAAGAAAGCAAAGAACTTCAAAGTTGGTACAGCATGTCCTAGGCACACTGTGAATAATCAATTACAGCAAAAATGCTCCATAGTCCTGGGAGGTAAGGCCAGGAGAAAACTGGCAAAGTGAGAGCAAAGTTTTCAGCTGTTTGTGACAGCATCAGAGGAATGTGGAAAGCAGTGAGTCTTGAAGCTCCACATGATGACCCAGGAAACACTAGCTTCTTATCTTCTTCTCACATAACCCCAAAAGGACAGTCAGGCCTCCACTTCTATCACAACTATGGCTAAGGACCTCTGTGGCTTGAAAGAGAGCAAGGTCCACGAGTGCATCGCCTCTGCAGGAAGCTGTAGCTGGAAGGGAGAGAAGGACAAGGCCCAGACCAAAATGGGACATAGCACCAGCCCCAAAGTGGTTACAGAGAAAGGAAAAAGAAGAAGCAAGAATCTCTCTCAAGATGGCAAATAATCTTGTAGGACAGCTGAAGGACACAGACCTCAACACAAATCACATAAAGGAAGCATTCAGAAAAGTTAATGGAAGAAGCAAGCTAGCCTGAAACTAGGGCTGAACCTCCTGAGCTGTAGGAACCCAAACCATGCAGCAAAACAGAGCATTTGGGTGGCTGCAAGGGCTTTCACTGTCTTAGAGTCCAGCAAAACATACAGTGTCCTGCATGAATAAAGAATTCAAGAGTTTGCTTGAGGACTACTATCGGCTGGAAGGAAGAGTTTGCAGAGAGAGCACTTTGCCTAAGGCAGCAATGTGATGTGCCACTGTGGAGAGGCATGAAGGAAGTCAGGGCAGCTAGCACCCAGCCTGTGGATCCTAGGGAACAGGTCAGGCATACTGCATGCTATATAGTGAAATATTTAACAACATGTCACGTCAGGCAGAAAAGATGAATCTGTTGCCTAATACAGTCAGTTTTTAGGCAGAGTAAAACCACGCTTAAAAACTAAGACTGCTCTGTAAGTCTTCCTATTACCAAAAAGTAACTAGCAATACCTCAGGAGACCTAGCTCCTGGTGATTTAAACACCAGCATCTCACAGTAGCCTATGTCAAATTAAAGAAGCAACACACTAAAAACTTATTTGCATTTGCAAGGACTGGAAAAAATCAGCAGTGCCCAAACCTTCAGACACTACTGGTCAGCAGGAGACTCCTGTAGTGGCAGAGAAATCTGACATGGTCTGGACCCAGGCCTGGGTGACAACAGTGGGAAAAATGGCACCAGGGTGGGTTTGGGATGGAGCAGGTTTCTGTTCCAGTCTCATATCAAAGACATACTCAGAGCTCCATGAGAAGAACTCAGCAATCAGCCACTGAAAGTATTGCTTTCTGCTCTCCTTCAGGATAACAGCATGATGTGCCACTTAGCATGAAATCTGATGGTGCAGCAATTCATCAGGGGTGCAGCCAGTCTTTTGAACGTCCCAGCCTCCTCCTCTCCAGTGGCACAATAGCAGTAAAGAGTAGACCAGTACTGTAACAGCAGGCACTGGAAGGGACATAAGCAGGGAAAGAGACCACTCAAGACAAGAAATTTAATTCATGGGAGAGAAGGACCACATGGGAAAGTGCAGGGACTGCATTCTTGCTGCACAAGGGAGAAGGCAAGGCGAGCCCAGTGGAGTCGGTGACCAGCATGTCACCTCCTTTGAACAAAATGGTTCCAATGGTTACAGGACACTTGCTATTAACTATGTGGTCTCACACATATCCAGTGAAGCACCAGTGACGGGCCCCACTGAGAACATGAAAGAATATGGGCCCATCCAATGGCTCTTCTGTCAGGCAGCAGTGCCAAGATTTCAGAAGTAGGTCGCCACACACGCAGATGCATCAAAGGAAAGGCTGCAGGCATGCTAAATGCAAAATCTGGCAATCACACTGTTTTCCTTGATCTAGCCTACAAACACTGTCATCTTACACTAAAACCTGTCTCTGCCAGACAGAGATTTCTCAAAAAAGCTAGCAGGACCCCAGCCTCTTTGCCAAGCAGGATATGTGCATCTTGTAAATCCTTGGGATGCTTGGCTTACACACGCCTATCCACAGCTCCCTCAGCCAAATTCAGTGGTAGAGACAACTGCCTGTACTGTACCCATATATAAAGTAACTCTAATAGTTAAAATAATGAAAGTGACTTCTCACTGGGGTCAGTTCCAGCAGTAACTCTGGAGGCGTGCAATCCGTAACTGTAGGCAGGATGCTGAAAGCAGCATTCCACCCACCTGAAAGGAAACCATGTGGAAAAGGCTCCTACTATGCCAAGGCAGCTTCAAAAGTGGTTAAAGTACACAGTGAGTTACCTGTCTACATTCACAGACCCCACAGAGCTGTCAGGAATTGTGTGTAGAGCCCTGAGGAACAGAGCAGTCTAGGCAACAGGCTTTCTGGAGGAAACATCAATATGTCTATATACCCTGCAAATTCATATGCAGCTGCTAGGATTTAGAGGAACAGGATCAACAAGTGCTTTTTCAAAACAGTTCTTAACAACTCAAATACGTTTTCACTTGGGCTGCTGCAGGCTGACAACTGGACGCCAAGTTAGTATCCTCAGTACAGGATATTAAAAAGTACGCTTAAACCTTCTTCATTCATTTCTCAGTCTCTGAAGTAGCTCCAATATTCAAGGTGATATGCAGGTGCTGTATGTAAGCGAATTGTTCTCTGCTAAGAGGGAACATTTTCAGAGCTGCAGAAGCAGTTTGAAGAAGAAATAAAGAGAAGATAGAAAGACTCTGTTAATTCAACTTACGTGAAGAAGTTTTTGTCCCTTCTGTTGATACTGGTACCTTGCTGGTGCTCTCTGGAAAACACAAGAGGCAACGAGAAGTTATAATGTGGAGTCAGATGATCCTCTAACAGCATTCAATTCCAAGAATGGACAAGGTATAGGGGAAAAAGGTGCTCAAAGAAGCACACTTAAATTCTGCTTCAGTGGACAGAGGGTGCAATCAGACACCAACATGCAAAAGTTTCCTTTGGGGAAAGAATGAAAAATGATGGCGTCTACTAGTAGAATTGAAGAAAAAAGCCTGTTTCGTCTGAAAGAAGCCAGTTGTTCAATCTCTCGTTCTCCTCTGGGAATAACTGATCAGTGGCAACAGGAGAAATCATGCAGATGGCTCTGCTGCTGGAAGGTATCAGTGTGAGTATTCACTCCTTATGCTTCTAGGCAGTTAAATTTTGCAAAGACGTGTTCCTGTTCATATCACTTGAATTGCTGGTAAGTACCTCCAATAATGTCACTTGCCACTTCAGGGAAATCTCCTAAGTCACACATGCAAATCCAGTCCCTTATGGGATGACTGCTGGGGGCTCTGCGATGGAAATCAAACAGATGTTTTGCTGAAGAGATGAGAAAAATTGCTTTTCCATACTGGTCCTACAGAGATACACTATTGCTAGTGACATACTGCCATGGACTTATTACTTGTTGAACTGGCCGATGGCTATGGGCAATGCTGCTGCTGTGCTTAGGTCCCTGCTAATGCCTTGCAGAATGCAGATGGGAGAAAAGAGAAAGTAGAAGGCCTTTGTTTGGGCTTCACAGACTTGCACAGAGACCTCATTCCAATGACACCATTCATCTGTCTGTGTGCAACTGTGTGCAATTTGCTAGGTGTGATCAAACAGCCCTTCAGTTAGGGCAGTTAGCATGAACAATCTTGGTCTTCTCCAAGTTCTCAAAACACTTTTCAGCCTCATAGTGGTGCAGTTCAATACAGCTGCACAAGTTTCAACTCCACAGCTGGAGAAAGGCCACAAATGACAGGGAAGAAGTCTTGCCCTGAATTCTCAAAGCACACCAAGAATTGTCTGGTAGGCTGAACAAAAAGAATCTAGAAAAAGCCTCGTAAGAGATTTAGGAAAAGGCAACTTAAGAATGTTTTTACTCTCTTCTGTGGTTCTGGATCAGATGGCCCTCTGCTCACTATCTTCAGAGTTCTCAGAAACTTGACCGGAGACAAAACTCAGTCGATCTGTCTTCCCTTCAACATCCCTCTTATTAAAACTCAATGTTGAGCCTATATTTTAGCTTCTTACTTGCTAGCTCTTCTTTTGTATTTTTTTCTATTTTGGTGCAGTTTTCTTTGGCAAATATCTTGTTTGCCTGGGCAATATGTCCCAGTTTCATCTCACTAATGTGAGAGAACAAATTATGCAGCACTTCTCTGATAGCCAGTGATGTGTGGCATGGAAATGAGTATCATAAGTAAAAGTTTTAAGGTCAAAACCTTTGCACTAGGTCTTGGAACACAGTGGCCTGTAGCCAGACAGCTTCCAGGACCATTTTTTGGGTATGGAGGCAGTTTGCTGTTATGTAGCTGGGTTGTCTGAGCAATTAACCTTTCTTAGTCACAACAGGAGACAGAACAGCTCTCACAGCTGCATAGCTCAGCATCTGGCACAACTGGAGCAAATTTTTCTTTCACCATTAAAGAAACCATGTTCCATTTAGTGCCCGTGCTGAGCTTGGTGGAGCATTTCTTACTGCCATCTCCCCAGTCCAGCTGTGTCAGTACAAATGCTGGCAGGAAGCTTCCCTGCCAGTGGAAAATACAGTCAGAGCCTCCCACACCTGAAAGGTGCTGAGAAACATATTTGGAAAACATGTGGCAAAGTCACACGTTACCAAGCCCCACTAGTAACATTCATGTTAGCAACATGAACAGTGGATGACAATATTTGGAAGACGCAAAATGTGTGTGTATTGCTTACTGAGGACAGTACACCACAATGGTAAGAGAGGCATTTTACTCCACCTGAGAAGGCCAGCACATATCCACATGACAAGATATCCAAACGTAAGAAGCAGAGAGAAAAAAGACTGCTTGTAGGGGGCCGTCAATATTTGCCCAAAGTGGAAGATCTGGAAGCATTTTTCAGTCATGATACTTGCAGTTGTTGCTGCAGTCTGCTAAGGAATGGAGACAGCAGCCCTGTCTTTATCATCATGTTTTAAGTCCCCACAAGGAGCAGCTACCTCAGATGCTCCATCCACTTGTTTTCCCTGGTGCTTCTAGGAGCACTTAGTTTTGATGAACTGCTGTTTCATGAAACTGAATATGTTTATGCTGGGGCTTTCTTATGTAAAAATATTGACAGATGGACAAGAGATTCTTGTTTGGGGATGCTTTAAGGGACAGATCCCTGCAGCCTCTCAGTCCCATTTCCTTAGTCCTCTGGCCAGCTCCATCTCCTGCTGTCTCCTCTGGCAAGATGGAGAAGAGCCCCTTCAACCCTCACAGGACTCAGAGCAACATGGGCTTGATATCTTGATCCATCCTTCCAAGTAGGGAGCTTTGTTTGGGCTCCTGAGAGGAGACAGCTCAGTGCCTGCGCTCTGCTTTGTTCCGGTGCCTGTGAGAGAGGCAGGAGGTCCTCCTCAGGAAAGACCTTTTCTCCAGGGATAATCAAACACCTAACAGCCTTACAGCTGCTGTTGTGAAGAGCTGTCTGCATGCCCTCACAGCCCTTTTTTTCCCCCGAGTTGGTTTGCTTGAGCAAACTGAAGGGATTTGGTTCAGGCCTTGAAGGTGGCTCTGAGGACTCTGACAGGGACAACAACCTGGACTCTGAGGAGGATTCAAACACCGCAAACGTCACAGGCAGTTACAGCTACAAACAAGCTTTCTGTCATCCTGAGGTTTACTTTCTGGCAGTGATATAAGACTTAAGCCTTTTGCATTTTTTGTGTCATTCAGGTGACACATTCTGAATTGTACATAGAATGACACAAGCTTGAGAAAAGGGGAGTACCTGAGACCTCTGTTACTTGGTCTACAGATGGCAGAGTAGGGAGTAGGTGTGTAGAAAGCGAGTAAGGCCATAGTCTGAGATCTCGGAGACATGCAGGCACATGTGGTCAAGGACACAGGGAGATCCAATGGATAAAAGGACTTTTTGTTTCTTAAAACTACTGTGTTTTTTACCTTTTTCCTGGTCCTCCAAGAAACTACCACCGTGAATCAGATTAAAAGAGCACTGCGTGAATTCAAATATGTCAAATTGCAAGGAAAGGTTCAAAGCTACTTTTAGGGGAATTGCTATGCCAAACTTTCTTTCTATGTGGAGGCCCAAATCAGTGATGTTGGTCCAGGCATGCTGATTTGCACCCATTGAGAATCTGACTCATTACGCCAGCCAGTTAAAAACAAACTATGGCCAGAGGTCACCTGTAACTATGCTAGAGAGAGAAGAGATACACTGATCTCCTGCTTTAATCAAATCTCAGACAAATTAATATATGAATAGATGGGATGTTTCTTGCATTTGAAGTACTTCATAGTTGGCCACATGCTCTATGGGTACCAGATGGAAGATTTTGTTTTTATTTACTTATTTCTCTGCCATCTTCTTGAAGATAAGCCACTGGCTACCTTCAGAAGAGGAACAGCAACTAAAGTTTAATGAGCGGTGAATATCAGATGCTTATTGAATACTGTACAACTCAGAGCTGTTAGTACCACTGCAAGTCCTATGGATGCAAAATCAGAAGCTTACATGGGCCACTGACTGTGTAGCTAATGAATTTACCAAGGCTCACCTGTGCCTACAGTTGAGTTACATGAACAGATCACCTGAGCACTGCTTGTTCCCTTTAATTCAGGCAAAGTTGTCCCAGTCACCCTCATTGATGACTCAAACCACATCAACTCACTTTGCACAGACATGCAGGATGAGCGCTCAAACAATACCCTGTACACAACCCAGCTGCTACCCAGCACTGTAGACTTGTAAGTTCTGAAATATCTCTGCAGATATCCACCCTTTTGCACCCTGAGTCATGCTGGGCACAGCAAATATCCTTAGAGAGGCAAAAGATTTACGTCAACAGGTTTTAATGGAAAAGACTGACACCACATTCAGCTGGAGCTGTGGCATGCTCAACACTTTAGAAAACAAGGTCACTTTCCTAGTTGTCTAAATAAGGAGTTTTGTGAGCAAGCTTTCAAACACAAAATTGAAAGCTTTGGCTGTGGTATGAAGTATTCTCTTGGTGTTATTTATTAAGGTCTTATGTTCATGAGAAAGTCCATGAAAAAATTCACTGCAAGAATTTTTCCTGGCTAACATGACAAATTAGGATGCAACAAAGCAGTTACTATTGCATTAGCAAACCTGTGCACTATTTATACAACTCCAGGAGAACTTCATGCCTCTATTCTGACCTCAATTACAATCTTTCTTAGGGGATCATACATGAACAGGAGTGAATGAAAATAAGAAGGCAGCTCATATCCTGTGGGCAAGTTATACTCATTATAAATTTAAAAGAGAACAGAATAGCTCCTGCTGCTTGCTTTTAAGACTGGTGAAAAATCGTGTTTGTCTACCTATTTATATATTTGTTGCATTTTTAATCCACGCATATGGCTCTATAGACAAGCCTTTATGTTTCTTTCAGTAAAAATGAGAAAATTTAAAAGTCTACGTAGGTTAATAGTGTTTGTGTGTGTTGTGTGTGTGTTTATGTGTAGCAAAAACTTGCACAAAAGCAAATCTGGCAGTTTATGTAACAAACAATAATAACAGTAACAGCAACAAGTTACTATTGCACTGACTATTACAGTTTAAAACAGAAAATTTTACCATTTCTGGGAATGAGATTAGGGAAAAATAAAGCTCTTTGCTCACAGAAGACAACAAAGAAATTTTTACAATTGTTTTATTGAGTGATACACTTTTTTCTGTGCTTTCAAGCAGAGAATTGAAATCAGCAATTTTCAGACGTGTGACCTTAGTGGCAAAAGTGTGGCTTTTCCTAATCTTGGGGAAAAAACCCAACACAGTTGCCTTGTTCTTCATTTGTTTTTTCCCAATGCCCATTGCTAGGTGATGTTAGAGAAAAGGCATCATGCTAGACAGACCTTTGGTCTGGCCCCACAGTTCTCTTTTGTGGCATACACTAGCAAAGAAAATTTCAACTAAAATAGTTAAAGTTTGACAAAATTCTAGGGAACTAAACCCAAGATTTTTATACTGAAAAGCACTAATCTTTTAGTGGAAAGAAAAATAACCCCATGTCCAGAAATGCCATCACCTTATCTACCCCCTCAGTCTTAAAGCACCCAGCGTAACAGGAAAGGAGGATCTAGTTTGCAGAAAGCAGGGCACACATAATAAACATGACCAGGTGAAGTCATTAAATTAAAGGTCATAACTAAAGTTACGGTTCACATAGCACAGCAGGTCAGTAAGACCATAAGAAAGTCAGGCCCTCTGACACATCTTTCTTTACCCCACTGTCGCCCTACCTGCTGGAGGTGGAAGAAAGCAACCTCTCTGCCTACCCTGAGAGGTTCAGCCCTCTCAGATATGCACACATTAGTTTTCCACAGGGGCTCCTGGCTGCACTGGACCCCAAGGGCTTCTCCAAAAGCCCACTGGCAGGAAATAACAAATAAGAGCTAAATACACTGGTTTTCTTTCTTGTGAATAGTGCAGGACCCCACAGATATATAGGACCTGAGTGATGACTGCCCTTCAGGGCTCATTACCGAGTTTGGATCCCAAATTTGTCATTAAGCTAGCAAGGGGAAGAGGTCAGGGAATGCAGGGGAAGGAGGGGTGAGGAGGTCACCTGTGCAGGGGGTCTGTCCCTGTTTGTACAACAGATGTCGCCCTCTGAGGCCTTAGGGATCCATTGCTCTTAAGTCACCAGATGTTGCTCATGCTGTTCCTCAAATCCAGGTGGAAAATTCCATCATTAGGAGGAAAGTTAGGAACAATTTTCCTGGTAGTTTATAAGCCACAATAAGCAGAGGGGGCTTAGATGTATCTGTGGCAACCAAATATGCATGATTGATTTATTCAACCAATGAATGCTGCCATGCCTAGTTCTAGATTATAAAATATCACTGAGATGTTCCACTTCAGGTATCACTGAGTTTCCAGTTCAGATCTTTACAGACAAAAGCCAGCTGCAAGGTTTAGATTGGATCCAAGTTTGCTCGCATTCAAGCGAGTTTGTTAAATAACTTACATTTCACAACAAGATCAGACAGATTCTAACATATCAGTTAAAAAAGCACATAACAGGGCTTGCCTGCAAATGTTTCCATTCAAATCCAAGCTCCCATCTCCCTCCAGCAGGATTGTTTTGCTGTCATTCAGCACAGCCCAAAAGGAAGTTGAAACATCCGTGTCATGAAGCATAGCAATGCGGTCCCACATGCACTTCCCAGCCATGACACAATTCCTTGTCTGAGAAAGTAATAGAGGACAGCCAAGCATTTTTTCTTTTTGCATTTATCTGTATCGTTGCCCAGCCACAGTGCCTACAGCTGAGTGTTTGGAAACTCCAGTATCTTGGAAACAATGTAGGAGCTTTCCATGTAAGCAGTTAATGAGCAACCAAAATTTGTATTCATAGAAACCAAGAGCATTTCCAAAGCTACACAGAAACACCTACCCATTTTCCCTCCTAATAACATTCTCGTAAATAACACTTGATCTTTTATATCAGTCTCCTGACATCTGATTGTGATTATAATACCATACAGCTAGTATGAAATCTTAGCACTTGAGAATCTTTAGTTGATGCAATAGAAGAGGAAATACACAAAAGGAATACAGTCGAGCAATCGCTGTGCAATCACAAAACAACAGATAGCCAAAGACAAATGCCACTGGCAAAGGTTTACATTTGTTTTTCTATTTATTTAAATGCCTCACTCCTGTTTCAGAGCACAATGTGGAACAGAGAAGCATCCCTGGTAAATTCGCATTGCAACATCTTTAAACCCATCTCAGATACGCACAAAACTTCTGCTTTGCTTGCTAAGGAGGGCATGTTCATTTGATACTTCACAACTGGCTGGACACTGGAGTTTGAATTATCGGAGCTGAATTAGTCGATGTCACTCTTAAGAAACAAGATTTCAGCTGAACTGCAGCCTCCAATGCACGCGCAAGGAGAAACAGTACTGCTGAAACATTTGTGTACAATGGAAATACTCATGAAATTACATCAGAAGCAATTGGAACTTCCTGTAAATGAACTGGAAAGGAGCCCTGCAAAAATAGCAATCTATAATAATTTTAAATCATTTGGGTATTCTGAATGATATCTGCCTCATGAGAAGCTGTGGTCCTCAAGAAACAAGTTTAAATCACAATATCTCAATTAAAGTACCTGAATTACATTCATGCTTTTGCATAATATGCCTTCAAATACATTCATGCCTTTGTCTTTATTATTTTAGAAATCAAAAGAAATGCCTATCAGCATTTGTGATAGTGAAAATGGTGGCAATCAGAACCATACAAATATTACTTAAAGACAAACTTTTAGAAGTTCAGACTAGGACAGGTTTTAGGCTGAATGAAAGCTTCCCCACAGGCCTATAGTGCCTCCACTACTCATGTGTACTACGGGAATTAGAATAATATTCCCTTCCCTCATCCTCTTCTTATCTTGACTATTTAGACTGTGTCTTAGACTTGGTGTTGGAAAGTGTCTCACAGAAAATGCTGATCTCTCCTGAGATCTGCAGGAGGCATCCCATTTGTCTGGGTAAGGAAAACCAAACATCTCAACTACATAGCAAACAAGTCAGGCCTCATTAGTTTTCTTAGTACACCTAATAGATTTCAGTGTTTCCATTTCCACTTCACTTGCAAAGTTTCCCCTCCTCCAAACCCTTTTGTCCTGGTGGAAGCTTTAATACATGGTCTTTCTGAATGTGATAGTAAAATAAAGAGTCAAGCCTTACCATTGGTGTCCGTGATGACAACACTGGCTTTAGTACTGTCATTCCCTAGTTTGCTGCTCACTCTGCATGCGTATTCCCCAGCGTCAGCCAACGTGGCTCTGTAAATGTGAAGCTCAGAGTATTTCCTGTGAAATCACAAAAAACACGTAAGCATCCTGTACTGGAGAAACAGTCACTGCATCAACTAATGCACTCTTTTTTTTCCTCTCAACGAAGAGTCTTGTCTTCCATTCTTACTGACAGATTAACAATGTCCAGGTTTAAAAGAAGGGAGGAGAATAAAACATATCTCTCTTTTACAGACTGCTGGAAAACAGGCATACTAATGAACTCAAATGAAGATACTTATTTATGCCTTTCTGCTTGGGAGGAGTGTTTGTTCTTAAAGGAAATCTAAAAAACAACCTTCTCCTCTCAGCTGAATTGGCTATCCAGATGCCACGGAGATGGGTGTAATATTAAAATAGATTACCCTTTCCTACAGGTTCATACTGCCAGTAGCAGAGTTCTAGGTAAGTACTGTAGTTTCCAACATCTGACTAAATAATCATGAGATTAGGACACAGCACTCTCTTTAACAACCTCTGAAACCCCAATAGTAAATCGTTCTCCAGCACCAACAAAAAATTATGGGCAGGAACACAATTTGCATGTAGCTACATTTTGTTCCTGGCTCAGAGATGTAATTTAATCAGTCTCCAAGGTTTTAAGATTAGATTTTAAAATGCAGAACTCCTGCCTACCCATTAATTTGCTAGGAACATGTTCTGGTGTCATTCAAGGGGTCCCCAACTCATGTGATGGCTATAATCCTATTACCTAGACTGTGGAGAATGACTAGCTTGGGGAAAATACACACATTATTGCTGTTCCCAGTTTCTGTTTCAAAGAAGTGCTTTGGGGAAGTTTTTCCTTGTAGCAAAGCCTGCTCATTTATCTACAGAGTAGTCACTTAATAGAGAGCATAAGCATTGGCTTCCCTATGGTGGCCTACCCCAACATGAAGGACTGATCCCCAGCAGACAGGGGTTCTTTGCTCTAGAAGCACGTAGTCACCAACAATGAGTGCTGAGTTAAGCAGTGTTTGGAGAGTTGCTTTGCTTCAGCACAGCCATGTCTCCTAACTCTCAATGCAGATATCACAACTGGTTACCCCTTCTGGGAACCATTAAGCAGGGCTGGGTTCAGACCAGAAACAACTCTGTTGTAGCAGGGGGGCTTCTGGAGCAACCAAAATGTTCAATGCCACTTTCCAACCCATCCTTGCTAGCCATCCCTCCCTCCTGTACAGTGAACTATCCCATCTGCTGTCAAACATCTGCTTATTGGCAGCTCAGCCTTCCCTGCCTCTACACAAGGTTCTGCTGCTGAGGAGTCAGCACTGTGGCCCTCATGGGAGGCACAGTTTGCCAGGCGTACGCCAGCTTTGCTAGAAACCCAGATTACAAGAGTTTCACTTCACGTCATGAAGGAGGGCTGCTTTCTTGAGGGCAGTGGGCTTGCAAGAAGGAGGAGAAGCCAAACTAGCATTAGCAATTTGCCTAGGTTTACTAAAATGGTAAACAACTGAATAGCTGACTATTTGGGTTGCCTTCTCAGGCAATGTTAGGAGCCCAGTTCCCAATGCTGAATTAATTAACTGTGCTGCACTTCAGATGGCATACAAGAAGAGACTAGCTGGTGGCAACCATGAATATATGAGAAAAATGTGGTTGAGACACTGACAGAAGTGTCCAGAAGGTGAAAGCTACTGTATCTTTGCATGAGAATTTTGCACCTGACTAACAGTTGTGCTTATGCCACAGTAAAAATGGCCTGCTCTTTAATCTTCCTGCCAGCCATCTACACACCTGCCTTTGCAACAGCCTGTTGAGGGCCTGTCCAGGAACATCTGGCAATAGTCTACACCACCTAATAGCCTGCGTGGACATGCGATATTTCCTATATCGCACAGTTTGTCTTTCAGCCATGCTTGCAGACATTTATCTAGATGGAGAGCAGGCTGTAGCTTCAGGATGCTTCAAAAGGCAATGTAAACAGGCTCAGTTTTTTGCGGAACTCACTTTAACCCAATGATAAGCAAGAAGTACAGCTGCAGCTATATCAGTTTTATTTGGGCACCCACTGTATGTCTGCTGCAGTCGCTTTTCCTCTCTGTATGGTATTAAGCAATATTGATGCAAACCACCTTTGTGGCACTCTTGGCTTTTAGAAGAAACTCTTTCCACTTTTATTTTTATTCTCTTTGTTTTACATGATACCTATGGGAAAAGGTGAGGAATTGTGTCTTCCTTTTATGATTTTAAGATTATATTAAAATAGGTGAAGCAACCACATTTCTTACAAATCTACTTCTAAAAAGCCAAATTTACTCTTGTTTTTAGAAAAACCTTCTAAGGAGTTTTCTCTCTGAGAGCAGGAGAAATAATATGAATATTTATGGCCTTAAGACATATCAGGACAGAATTCAAAACAGTCAGAGTAGAAGATGACTCATTAATGGCTGTAAATGAAGCAGCTACCTAGCAATACGGTATTCCAACAGTACTCACTTAAAGCCCCTGATTAAGGGATTTTGTATTCAAATGCCTGGCCTTTTCTCAATCTATACCATGCTACACCAAAAAGTGCCTTTCCCTATAAGATTTGCTTCTGCTATACCTTTAGATCATTGCCACTGTGACATTGCTGAGCTTGTATTCATACATGAAAGGGAAAGAAATACATCCACAGAATGCAGTCGCAACCCACCTTTATCTGACTGCTTGAATTCATTTCGCTTCCAGTCTCCATCTGTCATTAAGAATTGCCTGTCTGCCGGCAAACATCCAGGCTCAGCTTGGATGAAGCCCAAGGTACAGGGCACTTGCACACAAAGTTTTCTCCAGCACTGTTGCATCCAAAGCCATCAGCTAAGTGAAGTGGCGAACACCTTCCCTCTGCCCAAAAAACCCAACCCTAATGTAATGAAGAGAGTCTGACTCTGTACAGCACACTACCCAAAACAAAAATGTGCAGGCTTCACCTGGGTTTGAAATCAGAGAAGGAAAATGAAATGTTACTAGTACAAGTGGACAGGCATGGGAAAGTTAGCTAGTGGGTGAAAAGCCGTTGTCTGGTGCCTGATTTTTTCTGTATCTCCATTGACACAAAGGAATAGCTTAGAGCTTGGACACACAAATCAATCAATCGTGGCATAGAATCATAGAATCATAGAATCGTTTAGGTTGGAAGGGACCTTTAAGATCATCGAGTCCAACCATCAACCTAACACTGCCAAAACCACCACTAAACCATGTCTCTCAGCACGACGTCTATCCATCTTTTAAATACCTCCAGGGATGGTGATTCCACCACTTCCTTGGGCAGCCTGTTTGAATGCTTGATAACCCTTTCTGTGAAGAAATTTTTCTTCATATCCAACCTAAACCTTCCCTGATGTAACTTGAGGCCATTTCCTCTTGTCCTATTGCTTGTTACTTGGGAGAAGAGATTGACCTCCACCTCTCTACAACCTCCTTTTGGGTAGTTGTAGAGAGCGATAAGGTCTCCCGTTCATCATGAATCATTAGCAATCATAAGAGCAGCAGAAACTCACTGACTGCATGCTCTTACTCCATGACAAATTTGAGGTAAAAAGTGAGTGCTTTAAATGTCTTTCATTAAAATTTAAACTCATCCAGTTTCTCTTGACTTTCCAGTGTAATGAGAAGGGGCACAGTCATTTAGTGTGATTCATCTGCTGTACTGTCATGTGATCATATGTGGGGGCTTTGCAGCCTCGGAATCAACCACCCTGAAATCATCCTAGCGAGCTTAGAGAAGTGATCCCCTGAGTTCATTGTACATGCAAAGGCAGTCTTCAGAAGGCTAAGCTTTGAGGAAGCCTCCATTGCCACAGAGTCTTCTAAACTCTTAAAAAAACGGAGAAAACACAATCAGTTTCTGCCCCACTTCTGCAAATCCTTTGAATCAGTAGTATTCACACTGGCCAAATGCATCCAATGAATACCAAGCTGCAGTATTATCTTTTCCCTGCCTAATCCAGGTGCCAAGCTAAGGTCTTCATTTTCAATTTCTGAGCTAGACACTTCAGCATTCTGCCAGATATTTTTGCAATTTGTTAAAAAACCTAAAGCCAAATAGCCAGAACTCAGAAACAGTTATTTTTCTCCCAACAATGAATAGGTTTTATTCTGCCATCACACAATGAGGAAGGTGATTTCTTGCAAATTATGACATTACCAAAAGTCACTTCTGGCCATTGGGCACTACTTACAAACTTTGTGAGGCTTTTATAAATATGTAGAAAGTGTTATTCTCAAGTATTTGGATTGAAGGATTCAATAAGATTGTGGTACCCTGCATGCTAATGGTTGTTCAGAAACATAGCCTACTTTTTATGTAGCTATTTTACCTTTAAAATAGACATTAATCCCAGACAGCTCAACAACTACTCTAGCCTTCCTAGTTGATGTTTCCCACACTTGGTAATAGTAAAAAATTCACACTAAAATGCTTGCTGTAACAATATGGCAGCATACAGATATGACAAATATTTATCAATGTGCTGTTATGAGAAAGAAAAGAAGCGGTGAAAAAAATACCTTGGTCATTGATATTCCTTTCATTTGTGATGGATCTTTTTAATGTGGATTTGTTTACTGTAATCTGCATGTCTTTTTGTGCATTCATTTGCACTGCATTTTTCCCCATTTTTCTTTAGCTTTAGTACACTTGCCTGTCCCACATTTTACCACAATAAAATCTATCTCCTCTTAAGCTGTTCACATCTACTCAGTCCAGGAAGCACACATAAACAGCAAAAGAAGAAATGGCAAAGAACTGATGTGTCCCCAAATTAAAATCTCAAAGTAGAAAGGGAAGGAAAATCCTTCAGATGTCAGCAGACATCGCTTGTCTTCCCCCTTTTTGTATTCTACAACTAGTGACTTTCACATGTCTAACTGGAAGGGCTTCTCTGTTGCATACTGACATTTCTCTTTTAAAACAGAAAATAGAAGAGAAAATTTCAAAAAAAAAGTGATACCCTTGTGGCTGGGGTAGCACACAGAAATGTGAAATCCAGGTCAAAGCCTGCACTCTTCCTATTTACAGTGGGGGAATAGGACTTCAGATTTCCTTCCATTTTCCAGAAAAAGGCTCAATTTTAATTTTTTTTCATTATATATCTTTTGGGGGATTTTAAACATATTTTGGCACATCTACCTGAAAAATAGTCTCACACATTCCACATGCACCCTCTAATCAATAGCTATTAGCTAGCTTCCCTTCTGCCAGCTCCTCAAATTTTTGTGGGGAACAAAAAGAGAAAGAAGGATGCTGGCAGAAGGTGGTTACTGATTCAATGCTGAACTGACAAAATCCAGCCCCAGAAGGTGAAATCCTGGCTCCAGTGAGGTCAAAAAGCATCAGACAAAATGTAAGAGAAGAAAATTCTGTTTGCCCCTCACAGGCAGCACTGTGTTGCTGGGGAAGGTGAGGGCCAGGCTCTGACCTGAACATTTTCTTTACAGAATAGACTGAAAATACAACTCTAACGGAGACATATGGCCCTGCAAATGGGTCCAGACAATTTGCCAGGCTATCTGCCACCTGGAACAGCTCCATTTCGCAAATGCTGGAAGGAGACATCGCAGGTTCCTTCTTGCCGTCTGTGTGACCGTGCCACCAGGGCTGCAGCGATGCTGCTCTGCACCCCTCCTTGTTTCACCTTGTGCCCCAGGCTGGGGTACAAGAAACTGCAAGGGAGCACAGGATGTCTGGTTTTCAGCTTGAATAACTCTGAAAATTCAAGTGTCTGTTTGATTTTGGCTGCTGTTTTGTCTAATGAGATGAGACCTGACAAAAAGTATGGGGGCACCTGACACCCTGGAAGGAAAGATCTCCTGCAGAGCCCAAATACTGTCTGTCTTGTATGAAGGGAAAGCATGGCCCAGTGCAGCAGATAGCAGCCCTGCCTGCTGAGAGCAGAAGTGAGAGTTGAAGGGCTGTGTTCAAACAGATTTTCATAGCTTCCTCTGATGGACAAGCAGGCGCAATCAAAACATTTTAACCTAAACAACAAGGTAGAGACCAAACAGCAAAAGCCTTCTTCTGTCTCAATGCAGAAAACGTGTTGTGTAGCTTCTTCTCCTTCCCTGCAGAAACAAGGCACCAGACCATCTTTTGTCACTGGTTGTCAGTCACATGTAGGGGACACTTTTCCCCAGCCAGGAGGCTGAGATTTGCAGGCTTTCCTACTCATCTGGCATCTACTAGACCTGTGCCTTGTTCTGCGTGTGTGGCAATGCCTCTGGTAAAGGACTACTCCAAGCTTGCATAAGACATTCAAAGCTAATGCAGATAGCGTTCAGCCCCTCCTAAGGACTAGATTGCTTGCAAAGCAAATCTCAAAAATATTTCCAAATATACATTGCTTTGATGATTTTAAATGTTCTTGGATTTCAGACAATAAACATAAGGTACCTCTGTTCTTGTCAGTAGTTTAAAAATGGCCTGTCTCCAAGGTTTACTGGTTAAAATGATAGCCTTTGGCTATACGAAAATAAATAGAAATGGAAAAGGGAACATTATTTATGAAATATTTATACCATACTACCACTTAATCCATACATTCAAGAAAAATAACATCAGTGTCTGTTTCCTTAAATTTTCTTCCTCTGTAACTCATTGCTTTTGGCTTTGTAATACTGCAATTAACAACCTCGATGCTTGTGTTCTGGTGAACAGCTCTCCCCATCCCCCCCAGCCCCACTTGTGAGATATGTCTCTGTACTTACTTTTGTTTTTTGGGGATCTTGATATTTTCAGGTCTGTTTTTTTTTGTTATTTCCTTTCCATTCTTTAACCATTTGAATCTGAGCGCAGGATACTCTGAAGTGGTTTCACACCTTAGGACCAGCTTCTGGCCCACAGCAGCCTCTTGGTTTTTCATTTCCTTCAATTTGGGAGGCACCGCTAAAGAAATAAAAGAATGTGCTGGTGATTAGGCCATCCTCAGAAGGGAAAACAGTGCTAACAGAGAGCAAAATCCCCGCCAGACTAGCAATGCTTCCACATCAAAACCTGAAAAATGAGGATCATTTGTGTGTTACGATCATCCTTAAAGCATAAGCACGCATTTAATGACAGCCTAGTTTGGCCCTTTGGAGTCCTCCTACATGAGTCTTACAACCTGCAAGCCTTATGACGCTTTAGTGAGGACTAAATTGCTGCTTCTGAATACGGTATGAAGCACTAATAACACTTAATTGATCATGTGCACCTAGACACAAGACCACGCTGTGGCAGGCAGCCTTGGTAGGTAATACAGAAAAGGAAAGGGAGGGTGTCTTGCAGCTTTGTTTATTTCGACTGCTATGAGTCAGGGGCTATCCAAAGGTTCCAGGTGCAACTGATGTGATACAGAACTAAAAGCAGAAATACAAGCTCAACAGCTTCCCTAATCTGAAGGAAAGCTCCAGCTAAACATTATAACCCACATTATACACCTACCTCAAACCTAAGCTTGGTCATATCCTTTCCCTGAGGCAAGAGACAACAGGCTTGGAAGCCCATCAAGAGAATCAATATCAATTATGGGTATTTTGGACCCAGAAGGGGACACTGCATTGAAAAGGCTCAACCAATGGCTCCCACACACTGAAAGGCTCTAGCTGATGCATCTCAATTTCTACTGTGTTGTAGCAATAGTGTTTCTTGTGTGGATAAATCTCAAAGACCTCTACTATTCCACAACCAGTACCAATCTTTGAGCACAGTCTTCACAAGAAGATGCAGTCCCTCTGTGAGACACTATACTTCATTCTACCCCATGGGATAGCTGTAAACCAGCCTCTATTGTGCTCCAGTATTGAGGTAAAATGTCTAGTTTAACCTTACTTCCCCTGGGGCTTAAGATAACACCTTTAGCACACAACCAGGGAGGGCTAATATGGGGAGCTACAGCTGGTCAGCTGATGGGTGATAGCTTGCGAGTCCATCCCGGCTCAGCTGTGTCCAGTTGCTGTTGGTCTGTGCCTCTGGGGGGCCAGTATTCCCTTGCAGCACCTCTAGCTACAGTGTGTTTTGTTTCTTGAACAGCTGTAATATTGTCCAAGGAAACAAATGGCCAGCACGGCCAAATGATTCTCCATAACATGCAGATTAGGAGCATTCATCGGGACACCAACAAGTCTCCAATACAGTCCTGTACAAGAAAATGTTTTAACAAACTGGACCATGGTTGATCACATTTTGATAGCTGTTGCTTGCATGTTTGTGGAGACTCGCTGATGTCAATTGCCCTTAATTATTACTCCAATAAGACAAAAACTGTGCAGCACCATCATGGCCATAATTATAAGAGGCGTATATAAAGAACTGGATACACACATGCCCGATAGGTGGCTGCCTGTTGCAGACAGCAGCATGGCCTGTCCCACACAAGGCAACCTTCTCGATCCCAGGAAAGCCCAGGGAAATCATGGAAACCCTGATTTCCCTGGCAACTGAGCCTGGAGCAGAGCAGCGTAAACAATGGTGTCTGGGAAAATGTGGTCTGCAGTGAACAAGCAAACGAGGTGGCACCTGCTGGGCCACTAGCAGAATACCGGATAGGGACAGAGCAACCTTCAATAATTAAAAACCTTTTGATTAAGAGGAAGATGACAACTTTTTCCATGCATCTCTGCTGGTGTGGAAAACAAGTCCCTGGCAGGAAGTCTAAGGCCATCAGCAAAATGTCTGAGGGAGACTTTCTCTGAGGAGGGCATCAACAGAGGTTTTACACACCAGGTAGGTACATGTGTCAGGGTGGCACTGGGACGGATCAGGTTAGGCCCAGGATTTCATGACCAGCAAGAAATCTCCACCAAAATGTCTTCTCATAGTTGGTTTCCATTTTCCAGCACCCCCAGGATAATTTTGGAAATTCCAGCACATTCCCAAAATGCTACCAGAACTATTTTTGCTTTCTGAAATAGAAATGCCCACACACCATTCTGAAACCAATATGTTTAAATATATGTACTTTTATGAGTGTGTGTGTATTTGTATATATACATACATTTACATAAGCACATATGTGTAAATACTCAAAAGAGAGAAAGAACTTTTGAAAATACTAATCTTTAAATTTTCCAGCAAAAATAATTAACATTAATCAGCCTTACTGCTGAGGTTTGTACTGATAGTTTTGTTCTGTCATTAAAGAGTTAAGGTTATAGTCTTTTGTCACTACATAAGAAAAGGAGCTGCACCCCTGTGAAATGAAGAGGCAATACACCTTATTTTAACTCTTTCACTTAGTATAGTCGTAGTCCATATCTTGCATAAATTAAGAGAATAACCACAATTGCAAGATCAAAATTTTTGTGCTTAGGACTTCAACTGGTTATTGATTTTCCTGTCAACGCAGCACTATGAAACTGGGAATAAAAGGGAGATGCCATTTTGTTCCTGAATTTTATTTTAATTCAGTGTTACCTGCTCAAAATCACTTGCAGATATTTTTGTCCATCAGAACTGTCAATGAAAAAAGAAGTGTTAAATTAATATGCTCAAGTCTTGCCATAATTCAGAAGTTACCAGGAAACATAGAAGAGGATTTAATCAATGGCAGTGACCCTCACTAATTCACAGTAACTCGCTGTCCAAGCATGCAGGCTCTCCAGGGAAAGCAGTAAAAGCTGTTCACAGACATGACAGAAAAGAGATTGTTTCTTCTGTTTTCTTTTCTCCTTTTCATTTACACTGTGTTTATTTCCTTTCAGCTGCAGTTTTGCAAAAGCTAATCAGACTTGCCAGGCATGTGAGAAATCTCATGCTGATAAAACTACAGCATTGTGTGCTTGGATTGAGATCAGCTACAGCTTCCACTGGTGCAAGAGGCAGTTGTCTTTCATCTCAGTCTGTGACAGTTTCTCTGGTGCTGGTAAGACAAGACCTTGTCTGAGTGGTAAAAATTATTTTAAAGGAGGCAAAAATGCTTATAGTGATAACTAGATGTTGCTCCCCCCCGACACTTCCCTCTCTTCGCCTTTGTACCCATTCCCCCTTTGTCCCCATGGCACCTCCTGACAACTTGGCTCCTTTCCACCACTCCTTGCTGCGCTTGCCATGCAGCACTGCTCCTGCCACCAGCAAGCTTCTGCCCACTGTGCTGGGTAAGGCTTGCTGCTGTGGGCAGGAACAAGGGAGAAAGGGCAAGGAAAACACTTTCTGCATCTCCAACACATGGATGGAGGTTAAGGTGCCATCCGGGACAGGATGACTACGGTCAAAATGTACTGTGAAGATGGAAGGATTTTCTGCAGGTCAGGTTTTGGGCAGTGCTATTGTGAGCAGCTCCGGTGTGGCAGCAGCAGAGCCCTTACATGTGCCATCCATCACAGAATGGCAAGGGCCAGGTAGCAAAGAAAGACAAATCCTGAAGAGAAACAACAGAAACTAAGCATGGAAGCACCCCAAAAGTCGCGCTGCTTGTATTCCTTGCGCTGAAACCCAGGAGGGCCTCACATTTTAAGAGTTAATTAGACACACAGAAAGGCACTCATGTTTAACTCCAAGCTTTTCACACTCCCAGTTAGGACCTCTCTCTTTGACCCATGGACCTTCCCTGGTTTGACAGACTTTCTAAGAAAGCAACAGGGCTGATAACAGCGAGAGAAGGCTGTCATGCTGTGACGAGCCCTCACAAAGTGGCGGAGCACTTGTGTTAGCAGAAGTCCCACACTGTTGGAAGAGTTTAAAAGGCAAAAGCATGCAAGGTGTTAGATCTCTGCTTATTAAGATGGCTTGAATCTCTGTCATTTTGTTAGCAATTTTTTCAGGAATGTATGTCTGCTGGCCTGCATAATAACATTGCAGATAAGAAGCACACATTTCCATATTCTCTCTGAAAAAGACTCACTGATAATGTATGGCTGGAGATCACTTCATCTCTCTGGACTTTGGTGAGTTTGGCAAACCACAGCAATGTCCTCACCCTCAGTGTTTGATTGTATAGTTAATCTGCATGGAAGCTCAACACATTGAACAAATTAAACAGGAAATCTGCAAAATATATGCTTTCAGCTGAAATTCTGTGAATGGTTGGGTGGGTTTTTTCCCCCGCCTTTCTTTTCTTTTCCTAGGAAGGCACAAAGCCATTTAAGAGTCTGAGCACGGGAATGTATTAGGCATGCTTGCCAGTAGGCACATGTGCACAGTTTGCTGTGCAAAATTGTGACCAACAGCTTGGTGAATGGTAATAGAAGCCACAAGAATAACACCCATTGCCTTGGCGTCAGATTTGGTTTTTTTGTAGCATAATGCTCAAGGCAGGACAGTAATGCAAGACAGATTACATTATTTCCAAAAAGCCTTCTCCCCTTGCATATGAGATTGTAATCAAGCTCGGGTTTATCATCAGCAGGCCAGATTTTCTAAAGCCTTTGGCATAAACCATATAAGATACACTTTAAAATGTATACTGCTCCTGCTTAGAGAACTAAAAAAAAACCCCAACGTTATGTTGTTTTCTCTTTGTTTTAATCATCTTATTATTCTCTCAGGCAACATTTGGATTCTGGACACTTTTCAAAATCTAGCTATTTCCTTCCAGCATGCTGAGTCTCTGTGCAGATTACCTACATGATAAAACACTGTGGGTAATGATAGGAGATAATTCCACACAACCAGCTCTCCAAAATACCAGAGTAACTGAACACAAGCTGAGAGATGGGAAAACCAAACAAATCATTTAGCTGCTTAAATGGGAATTTCTCACTTCTGAACTCTTTTGAAAATACTGCCAGATATGTTTCATCTCCTGGGTCTTGGTATGATTTGACTACTTATGTCTGTGTAGAAGAACAAAAGGAAAAACGCAAACCTGATATTTGTCTTGAGCACTACATGTAAAACCAAGATCCACAGAATCTCATTCTTCCTAGTGATGTTAAAAGGAAATTTTTGCAGAAATTTTAGATGTTGTAAAGGCCAAAAAAAAGGGCAATGCTACAGGAGCCAAGAAATGGAGCAGTAGGAAAGGATATAGCACTACAGCCATGTTCTTTGAATACTAGACCAGTAAGGAACCAGCAAATGACACTATAAATCAGGGTAACTACTCCCAAAAGCTAATCACAAAGCCAAATGCAACTCTGATTACCCTGACCAGGAACTGCTCATCTCATGCTGTGGAGTGTTACAGTCTGAACTCAATGAGCCTGACAGGTTTAGGTATGATGGTGCTGAATTCTCACTGAGTCCTTTCAAAGCAATGGTGCACCCAACAGACTCACAGATCTCCACCTAAAGTATTTGTTTATTCAGGGTCAGATGCTTTC
This sequence comes from Burhinus bistriatus, assembly GCA_013397275.1. Lineage (NCBI taxonomy): Eukaryota > Metazoa > Chordata > Aves > Charadriiformes > Burhinidae > Burhinus > Burhinus bistriatus. The sequence goes on along the minus strand of VYXH01004009.1, from coordinate 130,338 downwards.
AAGTACATGGTATGTCATGTCGGTGTTCATGGATATTTACCCCTAGCGATGAAGCTGCTCTCTGAGCTTGCATTAACTTTCTTTTCGTTCTCCCTGTCAGAAGCCCAGTAAACCCTTCCAATGAGAGTATCATGGGCCAACTCATAACATAACCTTGGGAAGGCAGGATTTTCAACAGGACACTGAAAATGGACATATGGAAGAAGTAATGTGCAAATGGACAAGGTGTCACTACGCCCTGCTCCACTCTGCAAGTGAGAAGCATCTCCAGTGGAGCCAGAAAAAGGATGGTAGGTGACAAACCAGCATGTGTAGAAGTATCATGTCCATGAGGGAAAGCCTAAGAGCGCCCATTTATTCAGTGTAACAAGATAATGCCAGGCTGTCCAGCCTCCTGCAGCCACTCAAGATACCGGTTTCAGAGCTTAGACCTCCTCAGAGACAGGGAACTGCATTCAAAGATAGTAAAATATAGGTTTCACAAGAGAAGCTGGGTGTGAGCAAGCATCTAACCTAAAGATTACAATTTAAAGGTCAACACTTAATTTATTTACTGATGATCATGCCTGCAGGATCACACCGCCTGACTGCATTAAATACTCTCTCTTCTGGTTCACAGTGCTTCAGCTGACTTCAGCTGGCTGATAAACTTTGATGATCTTGTTAGACACTGTCAATATAAAAACCTGATCATATAGACTGAAAATGTGGGGACAGTGTAAAATAAATATACTTGCTATCCAATAAGTGATTCAGGGACAACTGCTTACAAAGTCGATATAAAAATCTGCAGGTCCATATTTTACATACCTAAGTGCATAAAGGTAGACTCCAGATTCTTTATGTGAGCACTAAAATGAAAACAATCCAATGCACAGAAATGCTATGCAGGCATAAATCCCGGGGACTCACAAGTACCCAGTGATTTTTTTTTTACATGAAGCCACTTTGATTTAGAAGCTGAATTTCAGGACTGCACATTAAAAAAGTTTGCTTCAAGTTGTGTGCCTTGAAGTCAGATGAGGGGAGGAAGCGCAGCTTGCTGCATCATACATATGTCTTTCTCTTCTTTGCTTTGTGTATCTTCATCACTATCTCTATCTTTGCTTGAATAAAAGCATGCAGTAAGTCACCAAGCAGAGATTAGTGCATCTGAGAGAACCAGCTAAAAGCAAAGGCTATGACTCACTGTTAACTTGGCTGGGTCTAAGGCTATGCCTTATAGCCAGACTTGGGATGTTCACTAGATCACTGGGCTGAAAGGCACGCAAAACTTAAACTTTGATTATCAGCTGTGGTACATGTGTAGCCACATTGGTGTGCCCTAAGATCATCGACATGATACAATAAAAAAATGAATGGAGGAAAAAAATCTAAAGAAGGAAAGATGTGCAACGCAACAATATTCTCCTTTGGTGTAATTTCAGATTTCCAGAGTTTCTCTGGATTACCGATGAAAATCCAGTTCTTGAGTAACTCCCTGTTTTTCTCTTTTTGGTAGAATTGGCTTTTTTTTTTACAGCTTCATTAGAGCGTTAACCTTTCAATCTGATGGCTCAAAACTGCTGCAGCCATATCCTTCTCTCCTTGTCACATTTCATATTTTCTAGCACACTCCTGTATTTGCCATCATCAGAAAACACAGAGACTTCTTCTGTGTGCCAAATCCTGTAAGCTTTTCAAATCCTATGCACTATCTTATATTTTATAACTCTTGTTTCCATCTCCTCTGGTCTCAGTTCCTTCTCCACCTTCTCAGCATTTCTCCATCGTGGTCTTTCCCTTCACACTGTTCCAACAAAGCTGGGATGCTCAAATACAAAGGACATGAGTGATTACTTTCCCTTGATTCTAATCACAGAGAGGCCTATTTTTTCTTCTGGCTTACATTGTTTTCTTGGTTTTGTAGCATTTTCTTATTCTGCAATAGTTCCACTTCACAGACAAAAGTGTACCATGCATCAGCTAATAAATTGCCCAGTGTGTATCTATCCATGGCAGGCCTTCATACTCCTCAAAATCTTCCTCATCCTCTTGAGGCTGTGGAAGCCTTAAAAGAAAGAATAACAACATACATCCAATGACATTACCAGCACACGTCTATGTGCCTGGTCAGAGATCTTCCTAATTATGCATGCAAAAATTGTCCCTACTCCCAGTGAGAGCTCAGTCAAGTATATATAGAAGCAACGGTGTGCCACAGTCATCCATGATGCAGAATTTAAATGACATCAGACAATGTTAGAGTCACAGGATTCACATAAATTTTCCCAGCATTAAAACAACTCTCCATGTTGAACACAAAAACGTGAAGGACCTGCTGCCCACATGGATGCTTTATTAACAAATGAAAGAACATGAGGAAAAGGGAGTGCCAAGACAGGTGAAATTCAGTGGAAATAGTGATCAGAAGGAGATTCCCATGGGATGCAGGGTACCTCAACAGGTGACTTCTAACCACCTCAAGCTGCATGGGTTCACAGAACTAGAGTCACTGCCACCACCACAAGGATACTTGAGTAATCTGAGCTTGGGGATATGACCACTGGAAAGAATAATTAGTGAGTACACAGAAAGACCTAAAATGGCATTTACCAAAACAACTGCCTTCCCAAAAGTCCCAAAAAATCTCCCTCTCACAAAGTTCACACAGAGGCCACCACTTTTCACAAAGTAGATGAGAAAATTTCTGGGTGTCCCTGGGCACAATTGGCTGTTTAGGGGGTTCATTTGTCCGCTAACGTTCCTCCTCACAAAGAACCACTCATCCATGTGGAAATTTTGGGGTGGGAGGGTGGAAAACTTGAACTGAAACATGTCTGATAGTGTGTTTGATATGAACACAAACAAAATCAAAATGTAGAAATTAATTTGAAGAAAACAAGATTAATTAGAACATTAAAAGTAAGAAGTTGCTGTTGCATTACAGGCGGCATAAAATATTCAGAGCAGCGTGAAGAACTTTAAAACTGTCAAGACTTTGATTTGCTAATGTACAAATCAAACTTAACACTCATTTGCCACTTTCCTTCCCCTGCTCTCTTTTAAATCCTTTGTGGTCAACTCTCCTAACAATATTCTGTTTCTGAGATTTATGTGGGTGTTCAGCACAGGCTGTGGAAAGACATAGGCCTGCAAAAACATCTGTGTGCTCAAAGACTGCATAGAGGAAACGTGTGGAAAGCAAGGGCAGCCCTTCCACTGCAACCCCAAAATGGGGGTCTGTCCCTACCCAAACTTAACCAGAGTTGCCTCTAAAGTTTTTCTAAGTAATTTTCTTTTGGTGCTGATCATAGATGGAGCAGAGCATGTGCCAGCTTCATCCCAGCTGCACAACACCCAAAAGACCGATCCCCCTGTCCCTGCCTGCTGGAATCTCCACCAGCTAGAAAACGTCCAAGCTACTGCTGATGGAGCATGCTGTGCCTCCACTCCTAAGTCAATTCGGAAGATGACTGCTTTCATACCTACATGCTAAGAGGGAAATCAATGTGGTCTGACAGTGCCAAAAGGGTGCCACACCCACAGTGAAAGGATGTGCCTTTCCCCAGGGACATAGCACAAGTAGTCCTGGCCCCTTCAGTTGACTGAGGTGGATGTTCCTAGGAAATATCCATTAGCAAAATCTTCCTTTTTTTGACTAGAAGGGATGCAAACACTTTAGGCAGTAAGACCAAAAGCCACTTGACTCATTTCAGTAACTGAGGATCTGGATATACCTGGCATTGCACACAAATCATCAGCTCAAACCCAGCTCAGCAAAAATATAAACATGGCACTTAACATTATGGGCTTGCACAGTATGCGGAGAGGATCTCATCATATACCCTGCAGTATAATTTACTTCTAACATATACCAAACCCCACATTTATACTCTGCAACTATGGCAAAACAGAAAAGGAAACTGCAGTGAAAAAGGAGATGTTTACGTCACACCTGTTTGAAAACATGCGCAGGCTGTCTTCAGACAAATGAAAAATTAAACAAAATTCTTAAGAATAAATATTGCTAAGTACCTGCAATCAGGAGCAGCTCACAAAAAGACCTAATTAGATGTATCTCCCCTGGTTAAATTATTATACGAGATTAGACAACCTTTTAAAGGTCAACCTCCAAAAAATCCATAACCACATGATCAGTAAAGCATGCAGAAACATGCCACGGTCCAGCAACCACTGGAGGAGGGACAGGAACACTTTATGCAACTCTGAAATGGTTTCTGGACTGTAGGCAAAAGTTCAAAAATTATGTAGGAGAAATTACAAGGCTTTTTAAAAATAGATTCCAGGTCAATTGTAAGTCGTGTAATTTCATAACAGGAAACCTGTGTGAATGCTAAGTAGTGGGCCACACAGGAGTGGGATCATCACAAAAATACATGAAACTGTGAAACAGATCTCAAAGTGAAATAGATCTCCAGGCCATCAAGTCCAGCCTGGAGCTCCTGGTCCATAACAATGAAGCCCATCCTGCCAGGTGTTTTTGTAACCTTTTGCCGAAATCCCCCAATGCCCTTAAAATCTATGACTATGTGAAAAAGACTATAACATGCATTAAACAGTTAGTAATTACTTAACATCCTACATACTAACCCTTGTGATCGTGGCCATCAGTATCTATTGTCAGGGAGGAATTGTGGCTCTTACTGTAGGAAGGTGATAGTCTTTATGTAGAAGCCACAGGCAGACCTTCTATCTCCACTCAAATATATAAAGTATAGTAAGTAATGTGCATAATTTACCAAATCTTATGCCCATAACTAGTCTCTCCATTAACAGAACAGAGACTATATTGTAAAGTTTAGCTAAAAAGAAGTTGGAGAATAAACTCTGCAAAAATTCTGAACAGGCTGCCAGTAAAAAGAATAAAGACATGGTAAATCAAGTAAACCTCCCTTCCCCCACTTCTTCTTTTAAACTTGCAAATGGTTTTCATGGGTCACAGTTTTGGATAAAATCACAGCCTGAAAATTGATTATATCAAGTGTGCAATTATCCCGGGCTTTATTTCCTATACGATAACAACTGAAGGCCCAGCACAGTACTAAGGTAAAATTCAGGCCCTGTGAAAATAAAACGCTTTGTCATTGATTCGATACAGCTAGACTTTCACCCCAGAAGATGGAGAAATGTGCTACAGCCTTTCTAAGGGGAAAAAATAAAGTGCAGACCTTATCTATATCCAAATTTGCAGATTTTTAAGTAAAGCATAAATCAATTTTATTTAAACCAATGCAAAGCCTCAGCATGAACACAATTAAACTGATTTAAAGCTGATTTATGATTAAACTCACATTAAAATCAATTCCTTAACAAATTAAGCTGAATCAATAAACTTCTGGATTAAATAAGTTCTAACAGGTCTTTATAGAGGCAATGTTCTCTCTGCTTCTGTTGAATTAAGAAACGTGACTTTAATTTGTGTATTAACACTCATACATGTTAATATGCGTTTATCATTCAGGGTAGAAAGCCATCAATGTGATTATAAATCTCTGCACAAAAGGACTTATCAGACCAATGTCCCATCCCTTTTCTAGTCTCATTTTTTGTTTCATTCTCAAGGATAATGCCTTGTGAGCAACAGCTTTATTTTGTTACTACTGAGCTGGAGATTTTTGCATATCATCTACTGTGGTCTATCTGTTCCATGCAATTTCTAGTAAAATTTTCAGTTTGTTGTTACTTCTGCAACAGGAAATTCTCCCTTTGCTTTTAATTCCCAGTCAGAATGCCGACTTCAATCATGAAATCACCTGAACAGTATGCACATAGCATCCAGCATAAAATATGCTATGCTGCTGTGGAGAAATTACTGAAGAGTATTAGTAGAATGACTGCAAGCCAATCTGCAACAAAGCTGGTTCCACCAAAGTCCCACTAGACCTCAAACCAGCTCTGTTCACATTTGGACAGCTGAGCTGCAAGAAAAGCAGCAATCTACACACTTCTTACTGCACCAACAGAGTCAAAATCTCATGCGGGAGTTCCCCGAGACAAATGCCCAGAAAAAAGTCCAGGTGAGGAAAAGCAAGAGGGCTCCCACACACTGGTGTTGGTGTCATGCTGAGGCAGCCCAGCAGATTGCTTATCTATTTCTTGCAGAGCTAGAATGAAAATAAAGGCTCCACACATGTGGCCACTGTGTCTCTCTGAAGCTATCTGAAGTGAATAAATGCAAAATCTGTTAGAGGAGGCTGCTGCTCCTTGACAGACACAGGAGGGTTGTTTCTCCATCAATAAGATGAAATCAAAGTAGCAAACCACAACCAAATCTCCCTTTAGAGTGTCTGCGTAATGCTCAAATTCTTATGTGTTGTCACTTTTTTCTTACTTTCAGTAGGCTTGAAAAAAAAGCAGTCTTTCATGAACCAAACAAAACCACATTACCCTAAAAAGATGGTATCATGTCAAGTTCCAATCTGGATTTTCATTGAAAATAGCATGTAACAGGCAGAATGCATAACTTTCTCCCCAACTGTGCTGAACCCCAGAGGGTTGCCAGTCATCTCTTTTGTTCAGCTTTTCTAGAAGGCATGAGAAAGAAACTCATATTACATGAATAAATCAAACATAAAAGCTTGATCCTAAAAAGGTTTGGGAAAACAGGGGTTTACAATGGAAACTGTTGTGCAACCCCAGCATCAGAACTGGCAGATGTATCAGGTTTTGTTTAAGACTCAGCCCTGCAAGATGGCATGAGCACAGAGAACAGGGCTGTCTCACAAGAAGCCCAGTGGGCAGTCAGGATTTATTTCCTGGTGATGAGCAAAAAGATGATTCTGCTGTTTACCTACAATGATGTATCCACACCATCTGGCTTTTCTACCTTATTTTTTTACCTCTGGCTTTTCTCTCACAGATTATGTCACTATTGCTGCCATCATGAAGTAATACGCGTATCTCTGCTTAGGAATGTGCATTTATTCTCTTACGGCATGAGCTGGGTGATGGTGTGAAGTCCATCTAGCACACCAAGGAACCCTCTCTTGGGTCTCACAACACTCCCCTGTGTTTGGGTGTCACAACTGCCAAAATATTCCCCTATTAATTACAGTCTGGGATTCTACCTACACACTGGGGAGATGATATAACTGTGGTGAGACCCAGTAATACAGGGGCTGAAAAGCCCTGTGATAAATACACAAAGATATACCAAAGCCTCTTCCTGGTGGACTGGAACCTTCTTCCAGCTATGTGTCCTAGCATTTCAGTACCTCCTTCTGCAAAATTTGTCCTACGTTGGTAAGTACATAATAATGAAAGCTATGTAAATGAAAGCCATGAAAGATTGATGGAGGAAACCAAGCAAGAACCGCAACAGTATGAGAAAGGGATTCTCTGAAGGAAGAACATAAGGGTTGATTTCACTGCATCTGCTGAAATTTAATATCCTGAGTCCCCCTTCTGGCTGCAAAGGGAATTTAATGTAGGAAGCAGCCAAGCAGGACACCATTATTGCTAAAAGAAATTGAGACAATCAAGCCAGAAAAGTGCTCTGTAAATGATAAGCATACTGTTTGCACAGTATTATCTCATTCTGAATCTGAGATCATAAAACTGACCATGGCTGAAAAAAGGAATAATAATAAAAACTAACAGTATCATTATACTGAATGTCTACTCTATTTTTTCCCTTTTAACCACTGCTTCCGAAAAGAATTTAAGACGTGCTTTGGACTTTGGAGGTCGTTATTTCTAGGTGTGATCTTTTTGCAGAGCGTTTTTTCTCATGAGCTTCATGACTTTGCAGTAGTACATGAACAGACCAAGGATTAAGGAAAAAGAGTATCAAAATAGCTTTTTTGTGTAGCATCTAGAATAACCAAACTATTTGTGATGGAGGGAGAGGACGTGAGCACACAGTGTGTGTTCAGGGAAGTGTGGAAGGGACCAAAGGCCATTCTCCTTAACAGGTCTGACATGAGTTGGGAGTGCATAGAGGAGGGACAAAATCCAACAAAACAACAACAAAGTGATCATCTCTGCTGGCAGTGTGTGACACCTCCACTTGCAGCCCTCAGAGACCTGTCCAGGATTGGCTGAACACACACCAAACACAGTGTCTAATCATGGAAGTCCAGGTTTCCATGCCAAGAAAGGCAAAAAGCTCCAGGGCCAGGTGCCCTCTTCCTCACAGTCTTTTCCTCCCAGTCTTCCTGAGAAAAAAATTGTGAAGTTTTTTGTTTCTCAGTGTTTCTCAGTGCTCATGAGATGGAATTATTTTGATAGTAGTGAGAAGTTTGACAGCTTTTGATCCCCATGGCTTGCTTCCTCAATCTTAAACATAACTTAAATAATCAGAGGAAGAACTGACCTAAACAGCAAGTTTTAATCATCTTTTTTCTTTCTGTACCCCATTCTTTCCCCAAAAAGAAAAAAAAAGAGAAATATTTTCACTGGTTGCTAACTATTATGACACTCTTATTTGTTACTGAGCATAGCCCTTATTCTCAATTTGATAACTCAGTTTTCCAAGCTCTGAGGATATGCTGTCTCTGCCCTCCAATTATTTAGACAACTGTATAACTGAACATAACCACCCTATAAATTCTTAGGGGTTTTTTTTATGCTGGAAAATAGTGCATTATCTGATGTATTTGTTGTCTGACTGATTATTCTGCAGAGGGATAGAGATTAAAATACAGACAAAGAATTTTGACAGGACCTGCATTAGCTGAATCTGCTAGACACACAGGAGAGGAGAGAAGCAGAAATTTTATTCAAACATGTTTAGAATTTGCCATCAACAGGCTCACTAAAAAAAGAAGTACTAAAAGTGACTTTATGAGTCACATTTGAGTATGGTCATCACATCCTTAAAAAAGGAGAAACAGTTTTAGACATAGATTGGGAAAGAAAAATGCAGGTTTTTGCTGTTTTAACTCTTATTCAGCAACTGCACTTTGAAAAAATTGGTCATCACTTGAAATAGATGAAAAACATTAAAAAAACCCACCAACTTTTCCCAATCAGCGAAGCAGACAAGCCTGGAACTCAAAAAATATCTCAGACAACTGACATTTCTACACTTTGAGCCTTCCATGTGGGGAAACTAGTTCATGGGATGTCATGTGAATTTACAGAGCTGTAGTTATTTTACACTCAGTCACCTCAGGCATTAAATTCATATTGACTGGAGTGGCTTACTGCATTTTAAACTGGATATCATGTTAGAAACCACTAAAATGATTGGTTCTTCACCCATGATAATGAGTCCAAGTGAATCAGAGGGAGGTACAGAAAGCCACGGACATCATGCAGGCAGTCTACCTAGCACAATACTTGTACTGTATCCCTTTTTATGAGGCATGATGTGAAATATTGCAAACCTGGATGGCTAGGCAGAGAGCTGTCCATTGGGGCTAAAATTCAAGCAAATCACTCTAAGGCAGGTGCACGGGATGTGGGAGGGCAATAAATGTCATGAAAAAAAGACATCACCCTTAATAGAAGCCACACTAGTCTTGTGATGGGATAGCTGCACAGGGAGCGTTTGGGGCAGAAATGGAGAACAAGGAAGAAAAACTCAACAGAAACTGTCAAAATTAATATAGTTTGCTCCCCAACCCCCAAGATTCAGTTCTACACAGACCCAAAAGCCGTATCAAGACATGACAAGTGCTGCGTAATATGACTATACAACTCTCCTACATGCCCCAGGGATTGTGGGCAAAAGGATTCTTGGCAAAAGTAAATCGAACTAGTGCATCCAGGTTTTGGTCATTTTCTTTGCAAACTGTTGGTTGACCCTCAGCACTGTTTTTGCACAGCTTAGCTTAAAGCACTCCTCCTCCACTCGTGAAACAAAGGGCTAGTGTCTGTACACCCCGTGGTGAGGGGTCCAGACAAGCCCCTTCATACCCCAAGCGCCCACATAATAGGCGAGTGTGGCACAGTGCAGACTGATGCACAGGGGACAGGGGCAGGTGGGGGACAAGCACGAGGAGTTAATCACAATTCACTGAAGGCACACGTTTTTCCTTTGTTAGATCCAATAAAACATCGAAGTGGACATATCCCTTCTTAATTTGGCTGGCTTTGGTTTAACTCACTCCCAAAGCAGATTCAACTCCAATTTACTCGGAACAAGTCATCTCCAAGCATGAATGGCCACTCCAGGGCTTCCCACAGTTGAACTCATTCACTTTAAATGTTACTATTTTGAGTGCCTTGCCTGGATCAGCTGTAGGAGGGTTTGTGCAAAGCAACCATTGGGCTGTAAATTCACAGTTTAGCTGACTAATTTACTCTTGTAAAGCCATTGTTTTGACATAAAAGCCTTATCAACTAAATCCTGCCCCCACCCCACCCCCACCCCCCCCTTAAACACTTATTCAAACTTACCATGATTCTGCTGTGGTCTATGACAAGGGTTCTGGCTCCCAGCTCTAAAACAATTAGTCTGGGGAAATTAAATGGTTCTTTCTGTGCACCTGTGGCTGGCTGCGCTCCCTGGCCTGACAGCAGTGCCTCTCCCACACCAACGCACACAGGCTGCTAGTACGGCTCCCGGGGCTGCCATGCCCAGCCTGCACCCTCCCAAAGAGCTGTCAGGGGGAACGGTCCTGTTTCTCATGAAGCCGAATGGAACCACTGGTTTGGAAAAGAGGCTGCTTATGAGGGTGTCTGCTTAGAAGATTTATGTTTTAAACAGGCAACAGCTAATATCAAGGGGGAACAGATACGTTACCAGCAAATCATTTCCAAGCAACTAAAAACTTTTCCCTACCCACCAGATCCTAGGATGCATTTTCAGGTTTAAACATAACATATACATTGGAAATAGCGGAAACATCTGGGCTTTATTATAACACCACTTTGCTAGCCTTGGGCATTGTACAACTCCCACAGGCCACGGTTCACCCTTGACCTGCCAAACACGATTACTGTACTCAGGCAACTTCCCCTGCTTCACAGATGCTCACCCTCCCCTCCGTCCATACTCATTACTGCTATCATTATGGCTACCATCCTAGAGCAGCCAGTCAAAAACTTGGGTTGCCATGGTCACTGCATGGAAACAGCATGGCTGTGCAGGTGGGAAAAAGATGATGAGGATAGCCAGTGAAGTCATTTTGCCTGCTGACCTTGGGGGAAGTAGGGCTGCACACCACCATCTGCATTGACAGCTTTTTGCCTCCCCCAGCAGGGCCACCTTCCTTCCCTGTTGACCTCATATCAACCTTGTTGCAGGTTTATCGCACCTCAGTTTTCCCCCTTTCCCAATCTCCAGTCTCCCACAGAGTGAAAAGTGATCCTGTCCCTCCCTGCAACTCCTCCTGCACCCTCATCTTCCAGGCACATCTTCCTTCCCAAGCTCTCTGCGCCCACCCTCCTCCCTCCTTTTCTTGGTCTCCACCAAAGATCTCTCTTCACTTACTCATTTCCCACTGCTTGATGTTCAGCCCCACAAGTCCCCATCCCATCGCCTCCCTTTTCCACCATTTCTCCCTGCCTCTTGAACATGGTCCCTGCCTGACTTCTCCCTGCCTCTGTGTAATACCTCACGTTAACACCACAGCAGCATGTTAACACCACAGCAGCACTTCGGGCTGGGGCTCTTTCATGTTTCCCCTGGAGACTCAGCTGGGGCTAGAGACTTAGCCCAGGCTAAGCAGCAACATGGAGGCATTTTATGCCTGTTGGCACAAGGGTAAACTGCAAAAGTTTATCTAAACTAACTCAAAGTGTGAATCTAAAGTACTTCAGTTACTATGGTGGGGACACACCTTCAGAAATAAAGTGATCTTAATTCTGGGTGGTTTAGAGCTAGGTAAAAAAAAAATTCAAGTGGTAATCCAATATGGCTTAATGTATGCACTTTAAAAGCTTGTTTGGGTAAGCCTTCCAGGTGTCCCTGCATAAACGGGCCGCTGACCACAGGTTCTTACCTTCCATGCTAAGCAGTGCCTGCCTCCAGCTGATCCGCCCTGCTGAATGCCTGAACAAGTAGGTAGGGGAGCAGTGCTCAACACTGCTGTTCAGGAACACAGCAGAAAGAAAATACAACCTGTGCTTCCAGCAGCTGTGTCCACCTGAGAAGCAGGAGCAGACCAAGCAGCCTCCCAGCCAAGTCACAACCAGCTGCACCTCCGCTTACACCTGACAGGAGTGTAACGCCTTTGCTACGAACCCTCTGTTACAGGAAGCCTCCCCAAGAGGCAACAATCACCCCAGCAGCAGTATATCCATTTGCAGAGAGCTATCAAAGCTCCTCTGTCACCCCTCCTTGATTAAAGGCTATTGATCAATTCTATATCCACCCTGGCCCTGGAACACAGTGCTGATTACAGTACTGGGGTAGTAGCCCTACTCCCTCCCTTCCCTGCAACGCAAAGGCTAATTTCTGAAAATAAACATCTGAAAGGTATTGCCTTTTAAAAGTTTTATTACTTAGTAGCCTATGTTAGGAAAAACGATATGTAGCATTGTCTTTTTTTTTAAAGTTCAATCTACCGATCAATTTAAACATCATCCTGGAATTATGCTATGGTGAAACAAATGCACATTTAGAGAATAAATGGAATTGATTCTCTTCTGGATTAAGAGGCCTTACTAAATGAGGTATTTAAATATAACTCCCAGTCCCTCTCTGAAGAAGCACCTGGTAATTCACTTTTTGGATCAAATTACAACTCCACAAAAACTTTATGACCTCATGTGGTCTTTCCACCCCCACATTCCTCCCTAGAAACCTTATTTAGAGCATGCTCCAGGCAGGAGTGTTTGTTAGAAATGTGGATGGTGGTGTTGGGGGAAGAGATGTAGCATGCACCAGGACAGCAGCAGAGCACTGAGAACATTAAGTAATGGGCAGCTGTGTAAGGAAGGACTCCCTGAGAGGCTAATACATTAATTCCTGGTCAAGTGCATATCCTCCACTCCTGCTTGAAAAATCTTCCACGCCTAATATTTTCCCTTGTCAAACAGGCCCACATACCATCCTTCACTGCATCCTCAAGGATGTTTCAGCATCCATAAAAATAACCATCCCAGTCAGACTAAAAGCTAGTCTAGCCTAGTATCCCCTTGCCGCCTATGGCTGATGGTGGGTGACAGGGAAAAGAGACAAGAAAAAAATCAAGCATAAATCATTGGCTGTGATGCCCTTGGCCATGGCAAAGTCCTCCAGGTCAGCAAGCTCCAGAAGAAGGCGGTACCACTGGGTCAGGTGAGATGCTTGGGAGCCTTTGTGGTGTGAAGCAGATGCCCAAGCTGCCTCTTGCTCCTCTGGTGGGGCTTGGAGGTGGTGGGGAACCTTGGCTGGCTCCAGGAAGGTGGGGTTTTCCACTGGTGCAGAGATAGCAACGCTCAGGCGGTGTCACTGGACCCACATGTACCCTGCTGATGGTCAGGAGAAGGATGTGCAAACACTGTGAGGGTAATCCTGTCTTATATTTTTTATCTTACCTGTTCCCTGGCTATAGAGCCAGCAGTCACCATGGTTTTATGAATGGAAACAGCCTCACAAACAAAATCCAGTTCTAAATACCCCAAGCTGTTGCTTATGCCTCAACTTCAAAGCAATTTAAAGCTCTTATTTGTGCCTGGGTTCTTTGGGATTGATCTGAAATTGACTGGATTTTGCCATGAACCTGATAGCGAGAAACATCATGAAACATGCCGTGAAACAAGATGATCCTGAGGCCAGTTGGATTTTCTTTAATTTGCCAAGAGAGTTGTTAACCAACTGCAGCTTTAAAAAAAAATCAAAGGGTACTCACTATTCTGGACATTTCAGTACTTCCCTGCTGTGAGCCATAGTGAGGAGATTTTTGCTTTTCCATGAAGACCTTGCTTCCCAACACTATCAAAAGAATATGCATTTGTTCCTCTCTAAAACGTAATACAGAATTGAAACGGTTATTTGGGAAAATGCATTGCTTTCTCACAGTGGCTTTCAGTTCTATTCTTTAAGGACAGCAGTGTTTTCCAAATTTGTGCCATCCAGCTGTTGGCACACTTCACAAGACCACTCCGCAAGGGGGTGTCTCCAGGAGCTCCAGCATTTTTAAGCATTTTTATGGAACCATGAGTTAAAAATGGCTCAGAAAAGAAGGCTTTTCTCTTCTTGACACTTCCCCAGTGGAGAAATTCTCTGATGTAATGTAACTCTAGGAGGTCTCAAACACTTAAAAATTAACTTGTCTCTCGCAGTAGTTGTGATGGACCAGAGTGTACATGTGTACATAAGTCTGCATATATGTTTACACTAATGTTGCCCTCACATGACTCTAGGGAAAAAAAAAAAAGAGTTTGCCTTCTCTTTGTGAAAGCTAAGTAGGTAAGGGTAGAATGAGAAACAGCTATCACTTTCCTGATGTAAATAGGATAAGACGAAAAAGATGCCAAAACACTTGCAAATGTACATGCACCTGATTTCATATGTCATTTCACAGGACCATTAACCTCTGCAGCAAACATTAGATATTTAATTTAATTATCTTTCTCTCCCTGCCATCTTTAGGTCAGCAGACATCATACAGTGCATCATTTCAATTTCTTACAAATATTATTTTTGCAGGACAGAATTAAATTTGTTCTTCTCAGTTTAAAGAGTTTGCAGTGTCATTAATTGCATTTTCACTTGGCTCTTTTAGGACTTGCCAAAAGACATCCAAGATGGCCTGCTTACAGTTTAAAATACATAGGTACCCATGCAGGCTGAGAGAAGAGCAAACCTAACCGTAGGCATGATACCTTCACCTTACACACAGTCCGAGCTAGTTCCATTTACCAGAGTGCTAAAGCAAGTGCTCAAGTCTGCAAATAGTCCCAGTGATGTCCAAGGAGTTTCATGTATTCCTGACAGGTCAGCTTGCTAGTAAGCTGAAAGATCAGGTTCCATTCAGGGAACTCTGCACAGAACAGGGAGATACATAGACACGGTGACCCCAGAACTGCCTGTAATGGGTAGGAGGGACTGGATCCACTGTTCTACCTATGAGCTAAGGTCCCCTCTCAACTGCACAGCCGACTTTGCTACAGCTGGCATCTGGTCTTTGTCTTCCTCATGGCTTTTTCCCCCCAAGTCTGTGAAGAAAGCTTTATTTCCTCTGGGGGTTTGGCCCAAAATCACCAGCAGCAACTTTTAATCTTCCCTGTCCTGTGTATGTAGGTTCCTGGGACTCATTTAGGGAAAACTGCCTACACTGAAGCAAGTTAGCATCACAGTCCATTCGTTGCCACTTATTCACACAGTAGAAGGGCCCTCCAAAGTAGACTTGTTTTTTTACAGCTCAGAAATAGATGGAAATACTGACAGTGGGCTGCCTCAGGATTCTTATTCTGGTGTCCCTGGACAGCACAAAGCGTCTAAACCTCCTGACACTGTGCAAAGGAAAGCAGCACTTCAAACTAAGTGATATTATAAATCAGCAATTTCTGGGCTACTTCATTTCATGGTGGAGATAGCAAAGCATAAGCAGCTTCCCTGTTAAAGCACTGAGCAGCCTTTGGTACTGGAGAGAGTCTGGTGAAAATTTATGTTTTGGCATCCCCAGGTCTAAGCATCTTGGAAAAGTATGCAAGGGCCATACACTGTGTGACAGAAGACAAGGCTCCCAAACACTTTTTGTTTATGAAAGCATTTGAAGGGCTTGCAAAAGGAAGTTTTTTCACATGTCCTCCTGCCATTTCATCTTATTGACATGCTGTTTCCCTCTTGCCAGTGCCATGGGAGTACCTTCAGGTAAGCTCACTGTGGCAGCCAACATTCAGCATAACTCATCACAGGAGCAGTCTAACCTTTTGGGAAGCAAGAGGGAAACAGACACCAAAGACTCAAACTACAGACCCTGGACAGAAAAAGAGCTATCTAGACCTGGCAGCTTACTTCAGCTTTGATGGCACTACAGAAAGTCAACTTAAGGGAAAGCCACAGAAGCCTAGAGGGAACCGTAAGAAGCATTTAAAAATCCACCCTGGGACTGAGCCATCCCCAGTGCCCTAGGAATCTCTCCTCAGCACCTCCCCTCAAGAGGAAGCAACGTCACAGGCAACAGCTGTGCAATTATTTCCGTACCTTTAAAATAAAATGTCCACATGAAGCTACTGCTCTCTCAATAGCTCTTAGAAATTATATTCCCTCCCTTGCTTTTTCTTGTGGACAGCAGTGAAGATAACGATCCCCTTAACAACAAGCTCTGCCTTCATCCTGCTGTTAGGTACAACTCACATTGCAGCCAAAGAACCAGTTCTCCTCACGCACCCTGCCTGGAAAACGAAGGCACCCTGGTTATTGTCAACAGCTTCTACTAGTCAGGTGTGAGCTGGAGAAAGGATGAGGGCAGACAGCACTTTGGGGATGGGAGCAAGGACACCAGCAGCTGGACCAGTGGGTTCTGGCATTTGTGGAATTCACCTGAGCCTCAAGAGACACCCTGTAGCTAGGATAAGTGCTGACCATTTTGTGATAGGATGGGCCCTAACCTTACAAAAAGGCTCCTCACCCAGATGGTCTTCCCTGTAAGAGTGAGGACAGAATGAGGTGAGAGGCACTCTCACTCACAGAGGGGAGAAATAATCAAGGCATAGCAATGCCAAATAACACAGGAGTGGCCCTGGGTTAAAAGGATAGTTATCTATTTTAAATCCCCCTCTCTGACCTTATTTTAAATTCTCCCCTTGATTATTGCTCTGAAATAGTTTTCCAATTCCTGACCTTGCTGGCACTTCACACAGCCAGGAAAACCTGTGCTCAACCTCAGTTTCACTTCCGTTGACAATCAGTTTCTTTTCCCCATAGTTCATTTTGACATTCAGCACTTGCAGTTAGCCTTTTGAATATTTGCAGCACCTTCTCACATACCATGCACAACATGCTTAAGAAAAAAACATGTTTAAATCAGAATGTATCAACAGAAAAAAAAATTAGTCCAGGGCTGCTGGAATCTACAACATTAAGTCTGGCAAAAACTTGCTCAGAAGTTCAGACTAGAAGCCTGACACACAGAAAAAACCTCACCCAGTAATTTCTGCATTCACCCCATAGCTTTTGGTTGAACTATAGCATATCTTTCAAAAAAGATACCAATCCTCACCTCAGATGCTGTGAATGACAGAAATCCTCCAATGTTCAGGCAAATCCTTCTCCTGTGTTATTGCCTTCACTTAAAATCAGTGCCTTTTAACTAACCCCACCAGTGCACTGGCAGCTCCATTCATGCTCTAGAGGTCCCAGGGAGAACACACTCTTTACAGTGTGCTTTATACCTCTGCATTTCCAGTCCACCCTTTCCAAGAACAGGTCCAACTAGCAGCTTTCATATTTTCATGTTTGCTTTTCAAAAGCTTAGCTCAATTCTCCAGAAGTAACTTCTCTTGAGATAATTAGGGCACTGCTGTGAAGCTGGTATGGTTCACTGCAGAAGTACAGCAGAGGGCAGAATCAAGAAGGAGGCACTGACTATCCTAGGGCACCAGTTTTTACAGGTCATATTGTTCACACTGGAGGGAGAAAGCTCTGCATGAGAAGTTTCCCTTCTGTTCTTGCAATGAGACACGCTGCCCTTGGAATCAGCCTGCTGGAAATTTTTTTTAATACCACCTTGTCTCTGAGGGTCTCTGAATCGTACCACAACTGTCCCTGAACATGCAGATCTGGCACAGTGGCACAACTGACATCTTCTTGATGCACTTCATCTCCATATCCTCCCTGTGGAAACAGCTCCTGCCACAGAGCTGGCTGCACAGGACCGGTGGGACAGCAACGTGCATGCTACCTAAAAAGACCTCCCATCTTTCTGTCGTCTCTGCAATAGATATATCAACAATGCACGGTACCCTCCAGGAAACCCATTTTCACAGAGGGAAAGGAATATTTTTGCACACAAAAAAACAGGTCAAGAAGCAGGCTTGTGTTACCTATATGTTATTCTTATCTCTAGAATGACTGTGTGTCAGGAAACAGGGCGGCGGTTTGAAGAAAAAAGTTAGACTGAGAGTCAGGAGATTTGATTTCTGTGCTGGAATCAGACTGTGATCTTGTATGTCCCTGGACATGCATAGACTGTAGACTCCTAGGCAATAGGAGCTTGCTCTCAGACTGAGCTTGTTCCACGGAGGGGAATTTGAAGGATACAGATTTCAGCTAGACCTCCAAGGACTATGATGATACAAACAATACCAGTTTATTTTGCATAATTCAAGGCTACATGCAAAAATGTATTCACATAATAATGGGCCCTGTTCCATTTACTGATGTCCATTCCAAATATGATGCAATAACTCAGAGCAGTTTTCAGTGCTGTTTTGTATACAGGTGCAATGTAACATTGACAGAACAGCCCCTTTTTTCCCCTAAGTCCAGTTGACTTCCTCAAAGGAAAACTGAAGAGTCTGTCACTGTAGAAGCCAATAATCCAACGATCACATCTACACACACAGGGTCTCCCAATATTGCATTTAAAATTTAGCTCTTCTGGCAGTAACGGCAGTAACAACCTCTGTCAATCACCTCTGCAACTGGATGTTACCAGGGACTCTGTTCAGTCATCTCAAGTATGCATTCATGCTTCTGTAACTGTCTTCAGAGGGATTAGCCATTAGCCATAAGACATGGCATGTGGTTGACTCAGGGGTGAAATGAAAGCTGTTAATGCAGGAGAAAGGCTCAGCCTGAGTCCAAGTCTGAATGCCAAACCCAAACTGCCTGACCTGGATTCCCCCTGCTTACAGAGGTGGAAGGACCATCAGCTCATAAAACCTCAGAACAAGATGCACAGAGGGAATGAGGAAAAACTCCCCAGTGAACTGTCACAAATGGATTAATACCTCTCTCTTCCTCCCTGACCTGTGAAGCCTGTGGACTCCTTGTTGGAACCAGGAGGAGTCAAATGGCCTACAGTGAACAAACTACATGACATGGTTGATTTCTCCCCAAATCTAACACTCCCACAGAAAATTACACAACCAGAAATGCAAAACCAGACACAAGTAGTGCACAAATAAAACACTAGCAGTTACTCCAGACAGGAAGTTGTGTTAAAGATCCCTATCTGTCCCTTATGGAATGCCTTGCTTTATTTTCCTGTTATTATTTTGTCTCCATTAACAGAAATAGAGCAGATGGGAAGGACAGGAGAAGGATAGATGGATGGAAAGGAGGAAGAGAAAAAAGTAATAAAAGGAAGGAGGGAGAAAGGGAGAGAAAGAGGCAAGGATGGAGAAGAGAAGGGAAAGAGGAAGAAAAGGATGGGGAAAGAAAAGGATAGAGAGGGAGGCATAAAAGCACAGCAGGACAGATGGGTGGAAAGGAGGAAGGGAGGAAAGATGGGGGGAGAAAAAGAAGAAGGAAAGGAGGAAGGAAGGGAAGAAGAAAGGGAGGTAAGGAGTGTGGGAAGGAAGAAAGGAAAGAATGAAGGAAAAGTGGAGAAAAGCATGCTCATGAACATCCCTGTGACCTCACACTGGACAATTTCATGCTCGTATTGCATGAGATCAGTGCAGATTGTTTGCCAGGACCTAAGTCTCTCTCACATCTTCTCTACCAGTTTACCTGCACATCTACCGACCTTCAGCACAACTTAACAGCCCACCACCCTCCCTTTGTTTTCAGGAGACTGCTTTCCAAGTTGCCATCCTCGCGTCACCCTCTGATACTGGTGAAACACCCGCAGAGCCAAAGGACGGGAAAACATCCTCAAAAGTCCTCCACGCGGCTCAGCCCAAAGCCCCACAGCTCTGGGGCAACGGGCAGCTGCCACCCCACCGCCCCCATGCAGGGCCCGAGGAGGGAAAGGCACGGGGGCCGGAGCTCCCTCTCCCCTACCTGCCGCGGGCAGCAGAGCGCTCTCGCTGCACCCTCTCGCGGCCGCCGCCGGGAGCGGCACCGGCAGCGGCACCCCTCCTCATGTCCCTCTTCCTTTCCCTTCAGGTCACGAACGTAAATTTTTTCCTTTCATTATTATTTTGATTATTTTCATTATTTTTTAAGCAGCACTTCCACAGAAGCCTCCGTAAGCATCACATGCAAGGACCGCAGCCCTCTCAGTTGTGCCTCTCTGCACACTGCCTGTATACTGACACAGTAACTCCTCAAATGCAAGCTTTTCACTGTAAATTTACTTGGGCTGGAACAAGACCTCCCCTGGCCCCCCCGCCGACCCCAGGTCTCCGTGTATTTGAGAGAGCAACTGAGGGTTAACTGAAACACCTCAAGCACATTAAAGCAGTTCTTTGTACAGCTAGAATGACTAACACTACATAGTGACACTTGGTTTGTTTTCTTGTATCATAACGGAACATGATAAACTATCAGTACTGTTAAAGGCGCATTCAGTCTTGTTACTTTTGGAATGTTAACAAAACACTGATTTGGTAAGAATTCCTAGCATTCCCAGGGCTTCTGACACCCTGCGACACGATTGTTCTTCACTGTTTTGCTCTTGTTTATAAGTACCTGCCTCAAAGAAATATCAGATGCTTATAGAGAGATTAAAAGGGGGAGGTGGGGGAAGGGAGGTGCTTGGAAAAAAGTTTTCCACAGTTCAGCACTTAGCTTGTCTTATTTCCAGAATAACAAATTGCCACTTAAGTGTCTGAAGTAGAATCTGTTGTCAAAGATGCTCGGTAGTTCCTCTGTGATTTTTTTTTTTGGCTAGACATACATGAACTGAGCACCCAAAAAGTTTTCGTGAAAACCCAGTGACTTTGATGCAGTAGATGAGATGAAAAGTGAGCTGCCCTGAATAGTGAGTGCTGAAGTCTTCAATCAGCTGCATAGGTTTCCTTTTTGGTTGTTTGAGTTTTTTTTCTTTTTACTTATAAGAGGTATTTCAAACTGTTTCGCTCAACTTTTTTTTCCTTTTTCAGTTACTGCCTTCCCAGAAATCCAAGAAAAGAAGCCTACAATTCTAAATAGACACTCAGATTTGAGTGTCAGATCACAAGCCTTGCCAGAGATTAATGTTTTAAAATCCTTGCATAGCTTAGCAGATCTTGGCATTTCTATACCCAAGATAAAAATTTTGTTCAGCCTTCCCCAGCTATCAATATTTGCACAAAGTTAGAACAGTTTCTGGATTTATTTCACAGGGGGAATGTCTTTCTATACACATGCAGTATTTACTGGACAATGGTACTGGTATGTCCTCACAATTTTATTTGCATTCCCATGGCTACAGTCAAGTAGTACTTGTAGTGTTAAGTCAAAAAAGGTTGAATGGTGACTAATGTCATTTATTCACAAAACATGAATACACTTGCATGCTTTTTAAAGGATTCATTCTCAAAATTGCTCTGAAGATTGTGTGGAATGTTTGGAGCATTCAGGCATTGCACACAGGTGAAGAGGCTTTCCTCCCAGAAAAATGAACAGGCATACCAGCAGTGCATAAATATTTTGGCCTGGAAACACCAGAAGTTGTCACTTCTTCTAAGCAATGGTTATCCTCTAGAACTGGACAAGTTTTACCAGGAATCACAGCTCTCATTTCATCTCCAAGGCCCTTGTCTTCAATTCATGCTAAAATATTGACCTGGTTTCTGACATGTCTTTATGAATATTGAGTATCTATTTAAACTTAGCAAGCCTCAGACCAAGCTCTAATTGTCCCAAACAAACCCTGACCTGCAACTTGATCTTTAATATGATCAAAACCATTTCTTCTTCCATCGGCCAAGCCTGCTACCAGGATGCAGTCAAAGGTGATACTCAGTCACACTCATCTCATCTGAACTTCATGCTGTGTATTTTGTCATGGAGTCTCAAAGCTCTGGC
Organism: Burhinus bistriatus; assembly: GCA_013397275.1. Classification (NCBI taxonomy): domain Eukaryota; kingdom Metazoa; phylum Chordata; class Aves; order Charadriiformes; family Burhinidae; genus Burhinus; species Burhinus bistriatus. The sequence continues at coordinate 108,614 of VYXH01004009.1, read as the reverse complement.
ATTTTATTTAAGTCTAAATTAAATTTCTTGCCAAGAGGTACTTGTTTCCTATGTCAATGGCTGCAACCTCCCTTCTCTGGGCTCTGCCAAGTGCAAATGTGTTCAGAACAATGCTGCTGAAATCACCTCACTGAAATGACGACTGGGACCCATCTTTGCTGCTCTTCCCTCTTCCCCCACCAACTTCGTCTTTCTGCACCACATTCTTGCAGAGCCTTGCTCTTCCTACTGTTGCTAGTCAACTAGAGAGTGGCTGACATAACCCGTAGCCACAGAGTTTGCTGCTCTGACAACACTGTCAGTTTTTGCACACATCAAGCTGTTTTTCTCAGAAATACTTCATGTCTTCTCACACTTTGTCCTTTCAAGCCCAGCAGCCTCTCCCTCATCTTCTCTGCTAAGTGGAAACCACCTGAAAACTCACGTTCCCTGAGATGTCTGGAAACACTTGACAAAGGGCAGTCGATGTGCTGGTGTACCACCTTATTTACCAAAATACAGCACTTTCACAGTGGGATTTTTCCCGGGCTGATTCCCTTCTCTCACTTCACTAGCATCACCTTACCTGGTCCAACACTAAGGTTGAGCTGGCAGTAAGTTCAAGGGCTGACACAGTGGGCCCAGTCCCAGCCTCCCTGCTCCTGCTTGTAACAGCAACCTGAGTCAGGAGCAGCACCTCTGTGAGGGGAAGGTCTGGAGACCTTGCTTCACATCCTCAGTTTCCTTGCATTAGGTTTCTGTGCCCAGGCTGGATGTATTTTCAGTGCGCTGCCTATACCCTAGGAAGCCCTGATGGCAGATTTGTTGTGCCTGTCTGCATAGTCAGTTGGCATAGCAGTTCAACAAAATCACTCAGAGAAAAGCTGTAAGTTTCTGTCCGTTTGTAATATTCTCTCCTCAGTTTTCCACCCCCTGTATTTAACATGGCCCAGAGTGCCCTGCTGAAGGAAAATACAACTGCTCTGAACTTGATGCAAGCCAGAAAAAATCAGTTTGTTCAAGACCACTTGAAGTGAGGGGGAAGAAAAGTTCTTCTACACAATTTTAGTGACAAAGAAGCCATAGCAACATGAAACTCCCCCAACTTTTGTAACAGCGCCCAGATTTCACCTGGGCAATGGAAAACAGGAAGATTTTTTTTTCTGTTACCACTAGGCAGCTGAGCAGAGGAGGCCAAACTCTCTTTCTTTTCCAACAGTAATTCTGGAGTTTCCAGATAAGTTATAACAGAATATAATAAACATTTTCCCATACACTTTTTTCCAAATAATAAAACCGATTCTTAACCTGATGGCAAGTTACCAGTAAGACAATGCTTCCAGACCCAAGACTGAAGGGATATGTGATATACTTTGACAGCCAAAAGCAAACTAAGCTGAGAGAAGCTATGGTCAGAGAAGACAGCACTAAACAAAAAACCCAAGATCTGCAAGTGCACAGATCTTAAAACTAATGACTGGTTGCAAGCTGCAGTTTTTCATACAGAAGGAAGACCATGAGCAGATGCAAACCATAGACAGAGGAGAACACAGCAGAGAAGATCACAATTCCTGACATAATACAATTTAAGAAATCAAGTAACTAAAAAGCAAAACTGTTTCATGACCTCTCAGACTGCACATCCTAAACACACTAACTGATCATCAGGTATGGCTGCAAAACTGTATTAGCGAAAAGGAGAAATCATGGTCCCACCTAAGTTGGAAGGCCTTTGTATCATCCCTAGTAAGTACTGTTGATCAACATGTGTAGCCCAGTTGTTAATTCAAGCTCTAATATGCTTGAACAGAGAGAAAAAAAGCCCATTCCATGAAATGTAAAACTGCTCTCTTGCTACATTTGATATTAACCAATCTTCCTGCTCTTTCTCTTCTAAAATATCAGTTCTTGTTCTAAGTGCCCCCCAAAACAGAAAATATCCTTAAGTAACGGATTAGATAAAATTTATATATGTAACATTGCCAGCATGACATTATTTGATTGTGAGTCAATTGTACAGTGATGTCTTACACTATATTTCATTCTCCTATTAGACACCATACCTGCAAACACTACCTGGATTAGTTACATATGTGAATTACCCTGCCACATACATTCATCTTGGAAGGAGTGGGATTTTAATTACATAAGATAGAAGAATGCTTAGTTCTTGCCCACACAGGAAACTTTCAACTAGTAATGTCAGATATGGATGAAGGGGGTACCCTTTCATACCAACAAAACCATACTGGCATTTTGGAGAACTGAGGTAAGCACTTGCCAGAAAAATGGACTTTTTCAGGTTCAAACACTGACATATTTTGGCTTAGTAGGGACATAAGCCCTCCGGATTTTTAGCAAAGCCTTAGGAGCTAGGCATGATCTGAACCCTGCCTTGGTGAACCTCAACCTACACTTGCCACCTTTCAGATTTTCTGATAAAACTCTTACCATGGCAGACTTGATCAGATCATGGCACCAGAAGTGGGAATTAAATACACATGGATACCTAAACTTTAGGTGATATACGCCTGCGTGGATCCTCCAGACTGTTACTCTGGCTCCCCCACCAGAGAAAAAGAACCATCTTCCCAAAAATCTCTGCCTAGTTGAGAGTCGATTTGGTTGGATTACTCAAAAAATATCCCCTCTGGTTCACAGCCCCTTTCCTTGCTCCCTCAGCACTGGCACAAGTGTCCAGCCGAAGGCATGTGGAGTCTCCTGAGCTGAGCTGGCACCAGTTCCTCCAGTGTGGCAGCCCTGCTTCACCAGAGACAGAAAACTGTCCACAGAGCAGGAAAAAGAAAGCTCTTCTACAAGAATGGGATGGGACATTAAGGGACTCCGAGGCGCACAGTCAGAAAATGTGTCTGCTTTATGCTTCCTCGACAGAGCTTTTGTGTCACAAATCCTCCAACATGTCACTGTCCTCCTGTTTTCTATGTCAACCACAAAAAACAAACAAAAAACCCCCAAACACTTCAAACATCCCAGCTGTCATGGATAAGTTTGCCAGAGGTTTTGATGTTCCAAGAGGCAGTTAGTTTTAGCAGATTATCACAATGCTTGCATAGTGTAACAGCAAGCAGCGTTATAAAAACCCAGTGAGAGAGAAAAGAAAGTCAAAAGGAGAATTTGCCTCTACCTTGGCATAACAAGGGAAACCTCCCATGCTGTACCTGAAACACATTTGCACCCACTGCTGAGCAGAAGCTGGGTGAGCTGTATCTCCGAGAGACATACATTGAGCAGTGCTAGTTTGTAAAGATTATTAGCCCAAAGGGAAACCTGCTGCTGCTGAATCACACACATCCTCCCTGAGGGCTGATGATTAAAGTCTAGAGCAGCATCATATTGGCCATGATGCACTAAGCAAAATTAACTTAGGTATATATAGAAAGTGTTATCTTTTGGGGCTTCCTGTTTATTTGGCTGTTTAGAGGAGGGGAAAAAACCCAACCCAACTAAACAAAAAGCCCAGCAACTGACTGCTTTTCATATGCTTCTTTTCAAACAATTTCCCACAAACAACAACGAATTCAAATAAATAGATAAACTAACCGATAACTTCAGTTACAGATTGCCGTTGCAAAAAGCTAAGTGCATCTGTATGTACCACTAGGTTTTCTGAAAAACTAGGTGGCATAGCACAAGCTCTCTAGGAAAAGCACCATGTGCTCACGTGTGTTGGTACAGCACTAGAAGTCTTGATCGTGACTGGGGCGTTTGGCTGGTAGAAATAAATAAATACAGCGAGTGAGGCAGCATGCTCGATCTTTGGGTCAACTTACAGAGTCCTGCCTCTGTGGACAGCTACAAAGGACAAGGGTATCACTGGCGCTTAATACTGGGGAGGCATAAAAGAAACAACACGTGCTGCTAACCTAGCGAAAGGTCCTCTCTGATCATCCCTGAGTAAATTGCTGCAAGTTTAGACAAAATACCCCACACGAAAGTTTGCCATCTGTTCAACTCAACCAAGTGATTTCTGGGCAAAGGAAGGGATAGAGAACGTGTTTGTAATAGGAGAGATAGTCCCACGCCCTCCAAAAATGAA
>VYXH01004009.1:86776-104045 GCA_013397275.1 Burhinus bistriatus | reverse complement strand
TGGGGGCTCGCCGCGGAGGAGAGGTGTGGGGCTTCTCCCGGGGGCCGCGGGTGGCCCCGGCGCGGGGTCGTGGGTGGGAGAAAGCGAGAGGCGGTGGCTCCTCAGGGTGCTTGCGTGCTGCCACTTAGGCATCGGCTTAAGCTGCGACTTCCTGCGGGGTTACCGGCAGTGCCGCCCCCCCGGCGGTGGGGGATGCTCAAGGGAAAGGGGATTTGCAAGGCTAGCGTGCGCTCCCGCACCTGGTGCTTTGCAAGGGGATGCTGCCCCCGGGGAGGTCGGACTTACAGTCCATATTCTCAGTGTGGGTCCGTTCGTACTTTAGTATCCTCTCACGGGGCTGACCCTAGAACCACCAGCTCTCACAACTGAGAGCTGGTCAGGTAAAGCCGTGCTGCAGTTCACAAATGAAACTGGACCCGATACAGTCAAACCCGAGACAGCTTTAAAGTAACTGGTAACAGTGTAAATACACCAAACCGAACTCCACTGCCATCCGGAAAACTTCGGGAATCTGCATACATAGTTACTCAGCTAACTTTAGCCATGTTCCCTGCTGGTGCAGATGACCATTATCTGTAGGAGATGCACTTACACCATTAGATGGGAAACACAATACTCTGAGAAGTTACAGAAATGATCTGCACAAACTACTTAAAATGTCACAATGGAAAGTTTTCCCTGTATGCTTGGAAAGGTCACGCAACGTGGAAAAACAGGTAGGATCAGAGCCTAAAACTAGAATTGCTACTTTGCAGGTCTTAGTGATTCCTCCCTCTCTTGAGGAGACTATTCTGCATGCCCCTTAGGCTGCAAAAACATGCACAGTGATCACCACACAGAAAAGATGCTATAGAATTGTTTTCCAGTATCGTTTGATTGAAACCATTCCAAGAATCTTCCTGAGTCAGGCCCAAAAAAGATGAAAGACTCCAAACCTAACATATACTTAGTTCCTCATCTTCTGTGACTGAAAATTTTAGGGCTCAATTTTAGGGTTCAGTTTTTTCAAGACACTCTCCTGGAGAAGGAAGCTTTTCAAGAAAGCAGCAGTTAACCAGTGATACTGGGGTTTCAGTATTTGGACTTCAAAACTAACAGAAAAAAATCCAATGCTCATGTAAGTTTTGTCTCTATGGTAAAATAAGACGACTGAACAACATCGACTGCAAAACAATAAGGCAAAAAATTAGACTTCCTAAGTGGCTTGGCAATACAGCATCAGTGAACAAACCAAACCATGGGGGAAAAAAATAAAAAATAGGGGTACAATTCTTGACACAAAAAGTTACAGAAGAGGCCTGCTGCACAACCGTTTCATCAACATTTTGGATTTCTTGATACATAGCGTTATGACATCATTTCTCAAATGTGCTGAACCAAAAATAAGAGAGTAAGTCCCAGGCAGGGCGGGGGGAGAAAGCAAACCTGACGGAAGAACAGCTGGAGATCGGGAGATATTACTGGCGACAGTAGCAGGCTTTTTCCTTAAGGGGTCACTACTCAGCAAGGACGGAGCCTACTCCTGCAAAATATAAGGGACTGTGTTGGGTAAAAAAGTGTACTTTTAAATAGTCTCGATACGACTTGGTTTTCTGTTCTCTGCAAAATCTAAATGCTCAAGGTAAACATTACGTTCAAGCTGTGTTCATCAGTATTAGACTGTCATTCCAGGGAGTTACCAGCATCAAGGCGCCATGAGCAGGACACAGACACACCCCAACCAAACAGACTCTTTCTTTTTGAGGGTGCGGTACTGTGAGAAGACCCTAGAAGCCCGGGGATGCATTCAAAATGAACGCCTGAAACGGAAACGCCAGATTCCTGACTCCCTGGCACCTTCTCTGTCAGAAATGGGAAATTTCTTGGGAAAACATACAAGGAATCTGCCCCACAAATAAGCCTATTATTCCCAGAAGGAAGACTATCATTCATCTTAGACAATGGGTCATAGATCTGCACCAAAAGGATGTGATTTACTCCTGTGTAGACCAATAAGAAATAAGCAGGTATTGCTTTTAGCACGTAAGACTCTCTCTCCTCCTTTGCTGTCACCAGCTGTGAGGTACTTCAAAAGAGTTGGTAGCAGCTGATTTAACACCATGTTAAAAGAGCTGTTTTTCCCCCTCAGTTGCAGCACTGTGGTAAAAAGTGGACTTGTCAGAGACCGGTCAGAAAATGCACAACATACAACAGTCTTTTGAGCTGCTACAACACAGTCCAATATACTGATCTCAAAGCACTTTATCAGTTCCCATGTCCAAAGGCCACTTTGGACCTCTTGAAATAGAGGAATGCAACCATTTACATCATTTCAGTGGAGTGGGAATCATAGCTCAGACAAGTTACACAACCTCATAAAAATTACACAGTTACTTGGAGAAGTCAAACTTTCATGTGCATCAGTTCATCATAGGACAGGTAGAGGAAAGCTGCCCGCTTGTCACCAACACGCGAGTAGAGGCTGTGTATGGAGCTTTTACTCATTCATCTCCTTGCTTTTTCCATGTCAACTCATTCAGTATAAAAATTAAGCTCTGCCTATGCCCAAGTTCCTCTAGCTGTTGGTAGTCTGGCTACTCTGGACCTCTGCACTTTGTGCAACTATTTGCATCAGGTGAAATGAACGCAGAATGCTGCTAAGTCTACTTTTCACTCACATAAACACCTCTGCAAAATGCAATGCAGAGCAAAAGAGACAGATCAGTAAACAAAAATAAATAGAACATGCTCCAGAGTAATAAACAGTTGAATAAAACTTCAACAATCTGATTTTCTTTTGCTTCTAGGTTCATTTTTACAAATACACTGGCCATACAAAAGGGGCTTAATTACAGTTACTTTGAGACTGCAATGACTTACCAAGAGACTAAAAAGTGTTTTAAAACTTTTTTTTTCTTTATAAAAAATGTACTCATTTAACAAAATTGGTTCCTGAATTAACAAATTTCATGTTTTACCCCTATTCTCGGTCTTTTTTTAAATTGAGGTCTGCCAATTTCTCTTTTTCTCCATTTGGTGTTCCTTTAAAACCCACGAAGACAAGAAGAAAGACAATCTGCAAAAACTGACAGAGCTGACAGAGCAACATCTTTGGCAACAGCAGCAATCGTGACAGGTGATGATGTCCTATTAATGTCTCTTTTCAGGAAACAGCACATTTCAGAGTTGTTTGTACATGTGTCTGTATATATGTTGCTACAAGCAAGACCTGATAGCCTCCAATTTACTAACAATTTTTACAGACTCAATTTGTGAAAGTTTGGAAGCTGTCACAACAAGAGAAATAGATACTTTAACATTTACTGTTTAAAAACTTTTTAGATCATCTAGTCACAACTGCTAGCCCCATTAATGTGCAAGACATTGATGCTATTCGGCATCAGATAAATGAAAAAATATTTTTGTGTAGTTAATGGGCATAAGCTTTATCTTCCTCAAAAACGTATCAGGCCAAAGTGTCTACAAGCTGCTACACTCCTGAAAAACATCACTAGTTATAATCAAGGATATGGCCTCTGAAAAGAAACTAAGTGAAAATGCATGGAAGGTGAAAATCTATCAAGAGGAATAATTTTGGCAGCCTCTGTTTGAATCCAAATTCCTCCAGTGCCAGCAGTACTGACAGCTATCTCACTTCACCGGTGTGACTCCACTGACCAGTGTTCAGTCCACACATTGTGCTCTCATGGAAAAAAATCCAAATTAATTTTTTAAGTGTATATCGAAACTTCTTTCAATTTCTGGGTGGATATTCTAATTCAGGACTAAAAAATTCTGAAATTAAGTTCAGACAAATTCACTTGGTAAGGTAAGGAAGTCTAATCACACTAAAAGCACCTTTGATTGAAAATGACAAACCAGAACTTTAATGTGGTTTAACAAATTCACATTAAATGCATAGCTGGTTTGGATCCAGATTGATTTTTCTCACCATGAGCAAGACTTCAGTGCCCAAGCATGATAATCCACATTGTCCTCGTGCACTCACAAGGGGCCAAGAGGCCTTCCAAATTAGACTGGCACACTCTGGGTGTAAATCCGTGGTTAATCTGCACCCCATCACAGCCAGCATTCATTCCTTACCTTTGTTGTAACACATCTCAGAAGGGATCTTGGTCCCGACCCCTTCTGAGCCTGCACCCACATGGCCAGCACTCTCAAACTGTGCTCTGCCTGATGTGTTTGGTAAAGCTATTTCTATCTCTGAGCCTTCAAGCTGCACAGGTATATTCATATCTTGAGTGGTCTTCTCCACCATGAGAGCAGTGGAATTGTGGCCTCTCTGCTTCCCCGTGGCCCCCCGCCTCCTCTGCAACAACAAGCTGGCCTGTCCTGCAGTAAGCCAACTGACAGAGGGCACAGGCATCAGCCTGCATACCTGTCCTATTGCGGGAGCAAAAATGATGCTCCTGGCGGGGTGTAATTAACCAAGCTGCTTTATTATCCCAGTGTCCTTCACTAAATCACTTGGCTAGTCTGATGGGTCCTCAAGCGCTCCACTTCATGCTGCCTTTGCTCCACAGGCTCTGTGAAGAAAACAGCTCCCCTTTTGGAGTTAGTCAGTGCAGTACAAGCACTCTGGAGTGTGTTTTGCCTGCACTGCCACCCAAGGTTGTTACAGCCTTCTTCGTGAGATTATCTCAATGGCATGCAATCTCCAAGATATCTCATCTTCAAAACACCCCTGTGCCTGTGTGGCAAAGCTACTAACCTCTTTCTTTACAGAAGGGGAAAAGGAGTTAGAACTGAGAGGGGATTTAGATCCAGCAGCTCTCAGCTTTGTAGCTGCAAAGTCTTCATGATCTGGTCATCAAATCAGCATCCTGAATTAGGCACACAGGCTCCATATTCAGCGTCTGAGGAGCGTTCAGTGCCTGATGGTGCCATTCATAACTGCCATGTCTGCTAAGCAAGAAACTACCCAAGTGTTAACAATAAGACAAGATGTCCTGTTGAAGCTTAGGAAGCTTTCAACTTTATGCTGCAGGGAGGTGCATTCACAGCCCCAAAGGGAAACAAAAACACCAGAAAAAAAGGAGAAGCTATTTGAAAATGATTGCAACAAGAACACACCTCCTCCGTCCTGTCAGTGCTAACAGCCCAGTGTTGGAAAATGCCCTCTCCCCAAGAAGGAGAAACCTGAGCTCAGTTCCTTCATATGTCTGCAGAGATGCAAGTGCACATTTCTCATCTCTCAGGACCTAGCCAGGTTCTTAGGCACCTTGGCCAAAAATTTTGGTCTGATGAAATACTTAGGAGAGCAGGAACTGGCATTGAGACCACCCTTTCTTTCACAGAAGCCCTTTGGTCACTACTATGCTTTCTTTGTTTCTGGCCTAGTATGTGTTGGGACAACTGCATCTGAAGGTATTCTCTCTTGTCTGAGCATACCAACAGGTCTAACCTCATAGACCAGACATACAGATGTATATTTTTGGTGTGGATTTCACTGAGAGCTCAGCTAAATGGCCTGCTGTTAAGTGCAGAAATTGTTTGGATCCATTTTGTTATTAATAGACAAAATGAAGGATGAGACTTCCCCTATGCCTATACCTCCCCACAAGTGTATATATACACACACACACACATTCACAGCTAATTTAGAACTGTTGTGATTCAACTGGAGCTTTTGCTGCCCATGAAAATCAGTTAGATGAGCATCAGTAAACAAAAGTATGTTGCATGTGGGGAGAGGAGTCTCTCTGTGTGGGCTTTGTCTTCTCCATAACTCTTTTTATTTAAATCCTAAACAAAAATGAATGAATACAGTGTTAGAGAGGATGTACAGTCACTCCAGCTTTGTTTTAAGGTCTTGCATAGAGCAAGATAATTAAGTTGGGTCTAATTAAAGCCTGAACCAGTGGTAAGATTCCTTGCTGTGCCTTATCTTTGTAAGAAATATATATCTATAGCCAGCAAGTCTTGAATGTTTAGCTCAGGCTGTAAAAATTTGTGTTATCAATTACAGTGTCCCTGGTTAAATCCCTGATTTAGCAGGCATCATTTTAAACACAGGAGTATTTCTATGGCAACTTCTTTGCTTAAAGACAGGCACAGACTTAGACACCTTTCAGAAATAGGATTTGGGAAGGCTTGTTCTTTCAGAAAGTTTTCATGCCCTTTCCTTTCTAAATAAGTGGAACTTCTGGTAAAATGTGTCTGATATGCCATTCCTCCTATCAAAGTTTTGCAGCTGCAACCTTCAGTGAGAATTTTCTATGAGTAATGCGTTGTTTTCACTGAGCTGTTTCAGAAAGTTGCATGCTCTTCCCATTACATCCAAGCAGCAGATAATTTTGGTAGGTTTGCCTCAAAAAGAGAAATATGGTGTGCAGGGGTATCATTTCATGCTGTGAAATAAGGATTGAAGTGAAAAGTTAAATAGGAAACTAGTCAAGTGGTAAATTAAAGCCCGGGGAAATCCAGTTATTTCAAGCCTCAAAAAATAATGTTTTGAAATTGCGTTAAACGCAGTGCACTGATGGGTGGAGTGGAGGTGAGCTGTTACCTGCAGACAGACCAGAGCAAAAACTGTATATTTGTCTGTTCTGAGCCATGCCAACTGTTGAGGAGGGGGGGAATGTACCCCAAGTACACCTGGTCACTCCGTAGTTATCCTAAGAACAGGGTACCTGGCTGACAGACAAGAGTTGGGAGCATAAATCTGGAAAATTGCTCTCTACATGCCCAGTTCTTGTAATCTCCTTTAGGAGTCTGCTCCTGGCCCTTGATAAAAAAATGGATATTTAGCTGGGTGGGACTTTAGTTTGACCCAGTATGATCAGTTCTGTGTTCTTTTACTTTGCATGCAATTTAGCAAGTGCCTAATGTTTCAGGTCAGCATAAGGCTTCATCATATTTCTAAAAGCACGTGGTGACTACAGTGATCTGTAAGTGAGCGCTGGTTCAGAGCCATTTATAGGAACTTGTTCCTTCTTCCCAGACTAATTACTTCCCATTTTTTTCCACAAGTATAGAGACGTGGTGTGAAGTCCTGTTGCCCTATCCTTCTGCCACAACTAGGCTGACTGGACCCCTATGGTCACTGTCTCCTACTTCCTCATTTTGGGGCATCAGAAATTACCAAGCTATACACCTAGTAAAAGATTGCTAAGGGGAAGTTAAAACTACATTTTAAAAAGGTCTTAATTTTTCTTTTCATGGCTTTGCAAAATCATGAATTGAGGTATTATGGTTGCTTAGTGATGGTGGGAAAATTTAATTCAGCATAAAATATCAGACAAAGGGCTAAATATAACTTTGGCAAAAGGTGTGTTAAGGAAAGTAGTGAATGTAGTGTGAAAGTTGAAGAAAAATCCAGAGGTCAGATCCCTGAGGGAGGAAAATTAGCATGGGTCCTTTGAAATCCATGGAAATAGCGATTTGCATACCTGAAAATTTGGCCCTAACACATCATGACTATTTCCAGATAAGCTCTAGTTTAAACCATATAGATAGCAAACAGCTTGGCTTTTTGCTGACTAATTCCTCCCTTTTTAAAGGAAGTGTGAATAGGAAGTCAAGCTGGAGACCGTCATCACTGTAAGTGCTCTGATGTAATCAGGCTGGTGTGACTTCCTCTGTGGATAAAACATCTTGTGAAATACTCTTTAGACAGAAGTCTCTCCAGGTCCTCAGGTCATATACACACACACGCACACACACACAGGTGCAAAATACAACTCAGGAGGCGTTGTGAGGCCACAGATCCCAGTAAACACACTACTTCAGCACATTTGAAGACCTAAATACATGTATGCTTAGGGTTCTTTTGGATCACGGAAAAATTCCTACAAGCTGTGCCCTGGCTGCCAAGTTTCAGTACTTAAAAATACAAATAACTGGGATATAGGCACTTCCTTTTGGGGCAAAGTTTTTTAAAAACCTATGAAAACAACACGGAGCTCAGTTGTCAGGGGATAAAATGTGTGGTGCCTGTGTTACTAAATTCTTTCAAGTGGTTTTAATTGACTCATGAAGCATTCAAAACTGAGCCAAGACAGGAATCCTATTACCCTAAATGTACTGGCCCTATACAGCTTGTTAGTAAAGCACTGAAAGTTGTGGGATCACCTCATCAAGCAGAGAAAGAACGTATTTTAAGGGCAATTCCTCCTCCAAGTTTATTCATGAGTTAAAATTGACAATGAATGTGCTATTCTGCAAGCTCAGACCTTTGTCTGTTCAGGATTAACCCACAGAAAGACTGCAGATATGTCGGTTATGAGGGAGAATATGAAAGCGTTATTTGATAATTTGATGGCTATGTGTATCTCTATGGTGGCCCATTATGCAAACCCATTTAATCCTATAGTTTGCTCCTGAACTATTCACCAAAGCTGTTGTGGAGAACTTGGTAATCCAGAGTCACCACCTCAGCTATATGGCTAGTCACCTAAATCACAAAGTTTATGTTCCGAGAAGGTAAGGTAACATTTATAACCAAAACCAGGATTTGAACCTAACAATGGGATGACAGTGGCCACTGTTTCCAGTGCATGCTGACCTCTATTCTCTGTCAAGGGGTTTTAACTATTCCTTCTTTTGCCAGGTTTCATTCTGCACCTGGTAAGTGACGGTCGGCTTCCTGTCAGCATTCCTTATGTCTGTCAATTTAATTGCATGGTATCTCCAGAGAAAAAGACTCTACATAAAAAGCAAAGAGAATACAGTTGACCAAATCCTGATGATTTGGTAAGAACCTGACAGTAAAACCCGGGAGGGGTCAAAAGTGCCATGAAACATTCTGGGGTGCACCAGTATCTGAAGTGTTCTCACCAAGTGGTTGTACAACAGCGCTAGTGGTTACAACATATTGCACAGAGAAAACAAAGAGAAGACATTTTTTGTCAAGTTTCTTCACAAGGTATTGGCTGCCCAGGGTCACTGACCAAAACAACCAAGTCCAAAGGACCTTGTGAGACTGAACAAGTAAGTAATCCAAGAAAAGTATCCCTGGGGAAGGCACACTTCCAATGCAGTACATTAAGAGCTACCGAAACAACACCTGCAGTTGCCTTCTCTCAAGCTACGGCAAGTAGCAGAAGCCTTCTCTTTCTGTATTGCAAATATGTTGTTATTGCCAATATTGCCAATATTGTCAATATCCTGTTAGCAGGCAGTGAAACAATGTGTATCCAAAATGAAATGAATGCCACATCACAGAGACCAAACACACGGTGGAGAAATTCAAGAAGACAATTGATTTATTTGCGAACACTAAACTCAGCTGTGTGGTTTTCAGTGATGCAGGGGTCATGTATGCAACAAAACAAACCAGAGGTATTCTACTCTCAGTCCATACTGCAAGGAAATGGGCAAAAAAAATATAGCTGTGCATGCAAAGTTCTGGGAATGTGATGGAAAGCTGGATATTTGCTGAATTGTCTAACAAACCTACAGAACAGCTCCTCAACGGACTGACTTGTGACAGGCAAAAAGAAAGAAAGAAAGAAATAAACAGCATAATAAAAATTCACGCAAATGTCAGGTGATCACAGCAATGATTTTAGTGCCATTCCATAAACATGAGCAAGAAAATGAACATGAGACAAAGGCAGGAACAGGCAAGAAAATTGGTGGGAAAGGAACCAAAGCCCCAGTACTTCCCCACTCTGTGCTAGAGTCCTGAAAAGCTGGTGCCACTGCACTGTCTCAGACCTCCCATTTCCCTGGCTGCAGGATGAACAGTGCTCAGCATGCCATGCTGCTCTGCAGGTTTCCCCACTTGCTCCTTTCAACTTCTGGAGGTAGAACTGGAGTCCTTTGGAGTTAATGGCAGGAAAAAAATCAGGTTTTGCTTGTGCTTCTGAAACACCTTGGGCTGGCCCTGGTCTGAAACTTCACTAAAGCCTCTCTGTACAGGCAGACACCATTTAACAAAGTGCACAGTAATGGATAAAGAAATCTCTTATGTGCGTGGGTTGAATCATAGTCTGCAATGGCAGATGGTCCGGCAGGTGCATGACTTGTCTATAGCAACAGGATGAAAAAGATATTAAAGAATCTGATGAAGTGTCTGATGGTCAGGGACAGCTCAAGAAAATAATAAGTTACATTGATACGGATCCCAGAGTTCTGGCAAAAATAAGTAAGTGAGTGACTGTCCTGAGTAAAGTGCTGAGACCTAGAGGATAAGCTGAACTAGTTTGGAGAGAATAATTAGCTAGCAAGCGTTGCTTTATTAAAATTAAAACAGTTGAGAATCAGCAAAGCAATCAAATGCAAATGCTGTTCCCTCTGAACAACTGGGGAAGGCAGGCCTAGTTTTGAAATGTCATTTTTCTGAATTTACCATAGTTTCTTAGGCAAGCTAATAGCTTTGGCAGGCTGAAATGTGATGCAGAGAAAGAAACTCTGTGCTGTGATTTCCCTTGGGGCAGCAAAGTGAGTGCCCTAGCACCCAGGCTGACCCCATATACTGCAGCCTGAGCTGTCTGAGGATCTGGATGGGGTGGATGCAATGAGGAGACAGGCAGAGGATAAAAGTACCAACATTCAGCAACTCTGGGGAGGAGCTTTGGGGAGGAGAGTTCAGTCTCCTGTGGCTTCAGTGTACCTCTGTACAAATGTAAAATTTGCTCAAGAGGGGGCGAGTTTTCCTACTCCCATGTGTTTATTGTCTTTCATTAATTTGTTTAGGATGATATTTTCAAACCCTTTAATTGTCTGCATTTTGGGCTGAAGGCCGTGGTGAAACTTCTGCTTTGCCCCACTTACCCTGTGCTCTTTAAGAGCCTGAATATTCCTCAGGCAAATGCCCACCCTTGCATGTCCATTTCTTCCAGTTTGTCAGCTTGTGCCCTTGGCCTTAAGACAGCTGTTTTGCTCTTCCTCATTCTGCAGAAAACTCCATTTTTTTTTTTCAGAGAGGAAACGCTCAAGGCTTGGAAATTGCTGAGCCAGCCTCTCAACCTCAGTCTGGAAGCTGCCCCCACTCACCCAACAGAAAATCTGACCCATCCTTTAGACGTTGCATGCTATGTTTACAGGTTGTGGTTACATTTAAAGCAGTTTATCTTTCTTCTTACGAAACAAATATGTGAAGAATTTACAGACCAGTTTAAACAAAGAGGTGGGATCTGAGTCAGCTTCATCAGTCATCAGTGGTTTTACACGGTCAATTTATTACTATTAGCTCGAACATCTATGAATGTCTTCTGGTAACCACCAAGCAAATGACAGCATTCATGTCCAAGAAATGTCATCAGTTCTTGAAAAGATTGTCAGCAGCACCATTCCCTTGATTTAATTGGAATAATTTCTAGCTTTTAGGGGGTTCCTATAATGAGTCCCTGTTGAACAGTGGTGGAAACTCAAGCATGATGCAATGAAGCAATTTGTTCAGGGAAACGTATCAAAGCTGTGGCAGAACCACAAAGATGCCAGATCTTAAAATATTGTTCCAGCAATCTGCAGAGCACCATGTTATCTGAGATCTTTACTCAGGCCAGAAGATGTTGTCAGTTTGTCCCTTTCAGGCTGTGTTGCTGGTGAAGTCAGGTGGTCCCAGTCTGAGATAGGATGCAGGACACACTAGACCTGCTCTGGCCTTTTTGCCAGGCTGAGCAGACTGGGTGCCCTACCAAGTGGCCCTACACACAGCATAACACACCACAAACCACAATCTTTTTGAGGAAGGCTGGCCACACCAATTTAACCCTAAAGCACCATATTTATTGCTCACAGAGCTCAGTGAGAGAATGTTATTACGAGCATTGCACCAGCCACAGAAAAAGTCATAGATAGGAAGAAAAAAAAGCCAGAGTGGTGGTTTTACACTGTGCTGGACTAAGCACATGTCACTTTCAGAAAAGTGAGTGCTCTCTGGGATAGGTGAAACAGTGAAAACAGATTTTCTTCCCTTTTCATGGACATTGATTCAAGACAGCACTGATTTGACCCCACTGGTACTAAGCTCCCTGTAGTGCCCAGAGGGACAGATTCTGCCCTGGGATGGCACCAGGTGACCCCCAGTGTAACAGCAACGACAATGTATGGACTGATAGCTCATGCTGTAGCTATTTTACTGTCTCTGAAACGGTGCCTATGGAGGTTGACTGCCACCATAATCCAGGCTATGGATGACTGTATGCACAACAGGGATGGCTCACCCCCTCTTTCCTGTTCCTTATGTGCAGTTTCTCTCCCACAGCCCTTCAATGCCTCTTGCCTTTCTTGGGGCTGGACGTCCTGAAGGAATTTACTCCAAAAGCTGAAGTTTGGGTGTTTGGGTTAAATATAAGCCCAAAGTAGGGCTGCAGAAAGAAAGGCATATGGAGATGCCATAAAACTTTCAGTCCAATAGAAAAACAAAAAAGTATTTTATTGGGGCATAGTCCTTGTTGTACTGTCACTGTCATGGACAAAGTGGGGAAAGTTTGGAGTGCATTTAGGCAAGACTGAAAGGATATGGGAGCAGAGGTGAACTACCCCAATGGAGTATTCCTGGAAGCCAGCTTAGCTTAGCAGACAAGACACTGGAGTGGAGGTAAAGAGGTTGGAAGATTACAGAGGAAAAACTCTCCCTGACCTTTACCAGCACAGGGGCAAGGTTTCAACAGATTATCCCCACTCAGGATGAGATCCTGAGTTTCAAATAGATAACTCTGCAAACAGCAGGGCTGGTGTTCAACCAAAACAGCAAACTCCATGCTAGGAACATTTAGGAATGGAAAAGAGAAAAAAGCAGAGAACATCTTTCTGCCAAACTTGGTTTGCAGCCACATTTTTAAAAAACCTGTGTGTTCCTTGTCCCTGCATTTGCTTTAGGTAAAGTACAGAGAAGAGCAAGACAGATGGTAGAAGGCATGCAGCCTGATGGATGTGGAGTCCCATGCACTCCAGGTAAGTGGAACAGAGAAAGTGATTAGGAAATTATTGAAGTAAGGAGCATCAGTAAAACCAGAAATTGTTAGTTTCAAACACAGTGCCTATTATTTTCAAACATGAAAAGGAGTACTTTTTCACACAACATTTAGCTAATTACATCATGGAACTCCTTACCACAGGGCATTGTGGATGGTGAAGGTTTACATGGAGTTCAAAAACAATCTGATAAACTCATGGGCAAGTGATTCAGGAGCTATTAAATCTAAACTCATCACCTATGAGACTCAAGTTCTTGGAAGCTGGGAAATCATTCCCAAAAATTCCCCTCTGCATACCTCCCATATCCTTACACCTTTCCACCACTACAGGTTGTTGGCTAGTCTCAGGCGCAGGTTAGTGGGCTAGATGGTCTTCTGGTCTCAGCTAAGCAAGCTAAGTTTAGGCAAGCCATATTCTCCATGTCCTTGTTTTTGCTGTGATCCAGCTTGTCTTTGTTTTTCAGTTTGTATGTTCTACAGGGCAGATGGATTTGTAGGGGGGAGAGGGGTGATTGCCTGAGCTCAGAGCCTGTCAGGCCTCATCCAGGCACTATGTCCTGTTTGTGGCCCCGGAGAGGAGAGACCATGACAAACCAGAGTGGTTCCAGGAGGCCAGGAGGCCACTGGGTTGGTGGGAATAGAGCACTGTCCTGCAAGGAGGGGCTGGTTCAGCCTGGAGTAGAGATGGCTTCAGGACACCTGACAGCACCTCAGCAGTGCCTGATGGGAAGGGGAGCAATAATGGGCATAAGCTGAAGCTAGAGATGTTCCGGTTGGAGATAAAGACACACTTCTTCCCCATGATGACAACCAGGCAGTGCAATAGGATGCCCAGAGATGCTGAGCCTTCTCTGTCCTTGGAGGTTTTCAAGACCCAATAGAAAAAGCCCTTATAAAGCTCTGGGTAAAGTTCCTTGTGCAGAATACTGTTTCCACTGAGACCTCTGGGCCAAATATAATGTAAATGCTAATGAAATGTCATCATTTCAGTGTGTAATTTCTCTTTGCTTCTGAAATGTAGGTATGCAGGCCTTGGCAGTTATACTTGTGTGAAAACAGAGATTAATTTCAGCTTCCTGCACAACAATAATTACCATTAGACCGCTCTGTCCGTGTCCTAAGAAAGGTAAGTACCTTAGCTCTGGCTAAAGCAGAGAACAGGTTTTCAGCTGGTGTAAGTTGGTGCAGCATCGTTGAGGCCAACAGACTGCACTGAGTTGCACCCGCTGAAAGTCTGCCCCCACACACTTTGAATGTCGGTCCGTCTGCGTGTATCAGCATCACTACGTGGTCAGGAAGGCCACCCGAGTGTAGCGCATCAGGTCAGGAAGGCCACCTGGGTGTATGTAGCACATCAGCAGGCTGTTTGCAATAGATGGTGGACAGGGAAGCTTCTTTGCCGGTGCACAAGGGTGTGCTTGTGCTCCCGCCGAGAGGAGAGGATGTACAGGTTGCACAATCTCACTCATGCCAGCAGGAGACTAGCCAGACCTCTCACACCCGCACACGGGGGAGAAGGAAGAGGAGGGGGCTGCTTCCTCTTCCTCTTACAGAGCTGACAAGGCCCCTTTTTCCTTTTGAGAGTGCTGCTGTGTGGGCAGCAGGGTGTAGCCGTACTATGGGATCCTAAACAGCACACTACAGAGCTGTCTTTGAACTGACAATGGCACACTGGCGTGGCTGCACAGCTTCTCTTTCCTAAAGCACTTTCTGCCACAGAAACATGCTTTATAAAGCGGAATGGCCCTTGCCTGGGATTTGCTAACTCCAAACATCCATCCTGCTTTGTATTGGAACGGCCAAAAGTAAAGGCTGGATTAATGCCTCCATTTGCCACATGGCCAAATTTATCTGTTACATAGTAATAGCAAAAATCCTACCAGCAGGTTAGGCATTAAACTGGCTTTGGTCTCCCCTGTGGGCCTAAAAGTTGTTTGTGCTTACTTTAGACTTTATCAGCATCACTTTGCTTGTGAACTCTGCTTGCTAGTCATATCCAAAATAAAGCATCACCTGACACCTGTTTTGCTTTCTCTTTTTTTCCCAAAACAGAGTGAGGACACAGACAATGCAGGTAATGGAGCGTTCCATTTGTGTTCTCTAGTTTGAGTAGCACGGGAGCAACTTCCTGGCTGGCAGCAACAGCTGTACTCAGATGAAGAGCTGGAGTCTGCCCTCCATCAACATGGATGTAATGGTGAACAGGTTTTTGAGTCTTCAAACCAAATTCCTCCCAGCTGTAAAAAGCTCCCAGCTGTAACAAATCATTGCCACCCAGCAAAGCAATGTGATGGAGTGTGATTTCTTAAGGACCCTGTTTCTCTGTCCAGCTTTGTGATGCAGTTTCTCCCTCCTTCCCTTCCAAAAATCTCATTAAAAATGCAGATACTGACCAATAGGCACTGCAAGGTAATGAAAGACATTTTTCCTTGTTCCCAGCATACACTCAAACTAGGCAGGGTGCGTTGCCACAGAGGGACCTGTGAACACATGCATTGGCTGCTCATGCTGTTCAGGAACTGGGTGCACACACTCAGCAGAGAAGAATTTCCGTACACCTTTTGGTTTTACACCTCTGTTCAACCTTTTAACTGCAACGCACATTGCTTAGTTGAGTCACCTCATTTAAGCCAGTGGGACTACTCACTGAAGTGCTACTCATCAGGAGAAAGTGTTCTCCAGGCAGGCCACAAATACCTGATCATGCTTAAATTTGTGCGTGCCTGCTCCAGGAATAATTTAAACACCTTTAAACCCTTTAATAGCTGCAAGCTTTTGGAAAGTCAGAGGAACGCAGGATTGTAAGAGAAAAGTGTAGGCCAGGCAAACAAAGAGTACATAATCATTGCAAAGAACAAAGAAAAAAGAAGCAGGAAAGTAAAAAAATGTGCAGTACATCGGAGTATTTTGAGCTGGTCCATCACCACCAGAGGGAATATTCCAATTTTTTTATGTAATGGACTGCTTCAAAAAGTGTAGAAAATTATGTTAGGTCACTCCATGCCCTGTGTGCCTCATCTGCCATACGTGTAGAATTGTTACTAATTGGGAAATATACCACTATTTTTATTATACTGGAGGACAAGAAACTGGGGAGAAGAGGTGTTTTTAGTTCCCTGATTTGAACAACAAAGCTCTCAGACAGAGCCTGCATGTCACCAATGCTGTTCTTTTGAATCATCTAGATTACAAATCTTACTGAATGACATGTGAAGAGACTTGTAAAATATTACACTAATGGTTAGTGTCTTCTTTATCTTTGTAGTGTATTATATGTCCTCCTTATTCCTGTGTTATAGTCCTGCTAGATATCTTCCTAGTGGATAATGACAGCAGTATATGGTCACCATTCAAGCATCATAGAAATATGCAAATTGTACAAAAGTGTTTCAAGTTTCAGCAGGGTTGACTTAGCCCCCACTGGCAAAAAGGAGGGAGACTATTCAGTTTGGCTCAGTCAGATGGGATGCTGTTCATCCAAGCCTGGCATTCACTCCACAGGCAATAAATATCCCAAGCAATTTCTTGGAAGCACCAACATTTCCTGGTGGAACTCCTTTCACCCCAAACAAGCGCACACCTTCCTGTACAGCACATCGCGGGATGCGTGCTGGGGCCAGTTGGTACCTTGCAGCAATCTCTCAGCAGGCACAGGAGTTACCTGGATCACGCCACTTTCAAAAGACTGCTGGGCCAGTCAGTTTTTAATAGGATGTTGTGAAGAGCAAAGAGCATCTCCCGTACATTGAGAGCTGCTTTTTCTATCGCCTCCATCCAAGCTGCTTTGTGGTGTGTTTGTGCAAATCCACTGATTCAGCTCAGGGGCACTCTCCTGGCTGGACCAGCTGGATGAGGAAATTGAAAAGCAGGGACTACCCAAAAACAGATTGTGGGCCCAAGCACCAGGTGAGGAAGCTTCTTAGTCATGACCTCCAAAACCCAAGTCTTCCCTTGACCTCACAGAGGATGAATTTTGCACAGAGCTCTGGGCCAGCTGAGGGGATTTACTAAAGATCTCACTAATTTTTCAGTTGTCCTCAGAAGACCTCCTTTCAACAGCATGGGATCCTGTGTTACCTGCCAGCTCTGCTGAGGAAGCCTTCACAGTGCTTGGTAGCACTACATCAAGCAACCTGAACAGAAAGTGTGAGACTAACTGAATCACGGAAAACATTTGCCTGATGCATGGCTAGGAAGAAGAAAATTTTTTTCCTGGACTGATGTGTGTTTTGAAGAGAAAGAGACATTTTGGCCACTTTTCTACAACCCAAGCTCTTCCTGCATAGACCTACTTCAACCTGTGCCACGTGCCTGGGCCCTAATCTTCTATCTTTGCAGACACTAAGCTGATCAGGCTTGAGTCTAGCGTAAGTCACACACCCTGCTTCCCCTTTACCATC
>VYXH01004009.1:74137-85192 GCA_013397275.1 Burhinus bistriatus | reverse complement strand
TCTCTCTTAACTATTTTTGGTGTTATTTTGAAAAGTCTGATTAAACCCCAACTATCCACTTCCAACTTACCTGACAAGCCTATGTGTCATATATGAATTTTTATCACTCTCTGACCATTTTGTGTGATTTTTTTAAACGCATAGCTAAAAATCCAATGATACGAGTGAAGGATGGCACCTAGAACCAGGCTCAAGATGTCATTTTGTATTCTTGCTTCTGCAGCCAACCAATAGTAGAAACGTTTTTAATGTCTTAAAAGGTAATGAATTTATAATCAGTGAAATTCACCCCTTCTGCATCATAGGACAAAACACTACCTCCATAGCCCCAGAAGGCTTTGAGCCTTGAGGAAAACAACACACCTGTGCTTGAAATGTGGCTGACTTAAACCCACACTAAACTTAGGCTAATATTTTGAAGAAAGAAGTAGAGTGGGAATTAAAAGCAAGGTTGTGCCACATCCAATTTTTTAAGCTCTGGCCACAGTGTAAAGAACATCATCCATTCAACTGACTTTTACACAGTGTTCCCTACCTTCCATTAGGTGGTCTCCAACTTCCTACTGCTTAACCTTTCATTTTGCGAATTGGCATTTCTGTTTACTTCAGACGATGGAAAACTTGCCTACTGCTTTAAGCAATATCCACCAAGCTAAGCCAATTTCTGATGCTCCAAGTACCAAAGTATCAAAAAAATTGGTTAAGCCAATTTGATAGTCAAAGTCTCTTACAAGCGAGGTTTAATTTCCTCAGGAATCAGAGTCAAACTCTTGAAGACACCCTAGGACTCTTGCACTAGGATGAAGCTGTGTTATTCTTTGCAAGGAGAGCATCAGCAAACTCTTGAGGTGTAGATGTCTAAAGGTGAATACTTGATCCAACCTAAGCAGCCTAAAAGTCGACAGCTGTACTGGATGAAGAAGTCACAAAAAGTGTGAAGTCACAAAAAAGTGTTAAGTCACAAAAAAGGGAAAAAGTGTGCTTTCTGACTCTACTGTGAAGGCCATACTCTAGGGAGTTGAACTTGGTCTTTAGAGACAGGTTATATTCGTGGAGGTACTTCCTAGTTTTTGACTCTATAATGTTAAAGTTCTTCCAGCACAATTTTTAAATGTAAGCTGATAAAATAATAATAATAATAAAAACTAGTTCACATCACAACCAGAAGCTGTAGATCATGTCAGAAAACACTTCTGAGCATCAGATGGATAAATGGGTAGGACTGTGTTGTAACTGTGGTGATTTAGGGACAGATGTGGGTCTAGGCTTGAAGGAACAGGTAATGTCTCTTAATTGAAACAACTGCTACACTTGGAAAAAACTGATGAGCTGGTGAAGGAATTGTCTGCTAAAAGTTTGACTGTATTTTCTCTTATACCAGCTATTCTAATTCAAGATTTGACTTCTCCATACAAACTGAATGTCAATTAAATAGAGTGAAGAATTGCTTTGTGGACAGATTTTGAAATTCATCTTGGACCACCATGCTAAACCATGGGACCCATTATCAAGGCTCTTTGTGTCACGACTGCACACCTGAGCTGTAAGTCACTAATTGATAAATGTCACAGGGATGCCTTTAAACCAGACCTGTGTTGTTATCTGAATAAAACCTGTTGGAGGAGCAAACAGCTGTAGTAGTCACTTTTTTCCCTGATCTGAATGATTGCTGCATTTATTCATACAACAGATGGCCAAGATAGGGCTTGAAGAACTGAATTAAAATAGCAGGCACAGCTTCATCATTAATTGAAAACTCATGGAAATCAGAAGCCTGTGTCAGTCACGGTGACATCTCATTTTGGTGGCTTTTCAAAGGCAGCATCACTTATTTATTTCCCTTTGGAACACCAAAAGCTCAACCTGGGCAACAGCGTAAGGTTCCTCACACCAAGCACGTGATGGAGCTGCACAGCTGAATAATGACACTGAAATGAGCCTTCCCTTTTCTGTGAACAGGACATCACTTGGATAACAGCATGTGCAGCACTTAATCTGTCCACAGAACTTTCAATGGCACAGGTATGTCCTCTTCCCTGTCCCCACCAGACACTGAGTGAAAATGCAAGAGAAGGGGCTATATATCAATAATTGTGTATTTGACTCTTCTTAGCTGCAATGGGTGGAACAAAGAATGAGCATGTGTTCGCTCAGCTCTTCTGTCAGTGCACATCAAGAAAACTGTTGATTTCCTGAATATTTCAATCACACTGATCTTGCAAATATTGTTCAACCTGTTGTCCATGACTAGAGCTTACAGACCTTTCCTGTAAATTCCTGTCTTTCCTTAGACTCATTGATGAACTGAATTGCTTGTCTGCAACTCTGCCTCTCAATATATTGAAAAATCTGACAGTGTCTAATAGCAACCATTTCTGAATGCAACTGTTATAAATCATTTCTGGCAATAAAAAAAAAAATAGACACTTTCAAGGATAATTCATGTTTAGTGATAGCAAAGCTAAGTATTTTGACCAACATTTAAAATAAGTAGTCCATCAAAATATTCAATGAACATGAAGTCAAAGATTTCATTTCAATGAAGGCATTTAACAATTCATTTTTTACTGTGTTGTGTAAGACTTCTGTAAATAGTATCAGGTCAAAACAATAAAGGTCAAAATGATGTTTTATTTTGTTAAACATTCTGTTCTCAATTAAATTAGTTTTGCTGGCATCATGTCAGTCCTGTTTTATTTGAATCAAAAGATGCATTGTTTTTGTTGCAGGGTAAGGAAAGATTATATTCCTAAGTAAGTTTTGCTAAATAGCACTACATGAAGTTTTAGTATCACCTAATTAAAAAAAAATCCCTATTTATTTAGTTACGAGATGAGTTTGAAGAGATTAAAATGCACAAATACTTGCAGCTGCAACAGTTACATGATGTCTATGACTGGTGGGCAAATTTATGAGTGCCTTCAAGACTGAGAAGCAAAAGCCCCACCAATAGTGTAAGTGGTTTTTAAAACACCTACAATTATCCAGCTAGCTGACTAATGAAGACAGTGAAGTTAGACCAAGAAGAGTTGTTTCTAACCTGTATTTAAAAATGTGTGAGTAAGATGTATGGAGAGCCCAAAGGGGCCAGTGAGGTGTTGTGAGGCTGGGAGCAGTGAGGTGTGCTGCAGGAAGAAACAGAGCTTTAGAGGAAGAGAGGAGCTGAAGCTGTGAGGGTTGGATGTGACTGGAGGGAGTCTGAAGGAAGGGAGGGGGAAGGAGACGAATGGGGCCTAAAGATGGTGTGGAGGTTTCAGGCAATTTTGTGTAATGCCACAGGTGCCTCTGTTTCTTGCCTCCTCTGTACTATGCGCTTTATCAGCTGACCAAATGGTTTTGTAGGACCTTCTCTCTGCCCTCACAGCAGGGTAGCCTGGTCCTTCCTGGATTGCTGTTGTTTGAGCAGGCTGGGGACAGAGTGAGGCAGAGGGAAACCAGAGTAGCACTGAAGCTTGCTGCTCCTCCCTTTTGCAGGAATGCAGAGATCTCTCACTAGAAGGAGAGATGGAGAAGGAAAGGAGCAGTGTCCCATGTCCCTCACGCTTCTCGGCTTCCAGTGCCACCTGCAAGGCCAGCTGTATGCAGGTCTCTGCACACAAGACATGGAGACCACCTGTTTGGGTAGTATGTGCTGCTGAAACAGGTATGTCTCCCTTTGCCCTAAAGTAAGCAATGGAAAAAGAGGTGTCCTCAGTGAGGCCACCTTCTACCACTAGCTGTCAGTGAAGCTAGGTTACTGCCTGATTATCTCTACCTAAAGTCAACATCACAGGAAAGTTTTTGTGTTTAGGCCTTGGTCCTTTTGGTGGAACATAAGCACAAATGATGCTGTTGAGCTAATTGAATATATTAAGAGTCACCAAAAAAAAAACCCCAAAACCCAACAAAAAACCTGCCAAGTGCATGAAAAGCAATGGATATATAAACAAATCTTGGTTAACTTAGAGGTAATGTTGAAAAAAGAAAACAAATGGAGAAGTATTGGTTTCTTCCAGCTAGGTTTATGTTAGTATGAGACACCTGGTAACACTTCCAAGACCACATCTTAACATTAGTTCCACCAGAAAGAACTGCTTCAGAGAGAGGTGAGGAGCTCTTTTAATACTGACATCCTTGCTGATCTGTTTGTTTTTGGAAGTGATAATCACACAATCCAGAAAGGCACTTTTCCTCCTCCCCATGAGGATTTCTTTTTGAGATGGCAGTTGCTGAATGGAGGCTGACAGCTTAACAAATGAAGCCCAAGAAGAAAAGACTTGAGAAGCTCCTTGACTGCCAAAAGTGCACCAGGGACATCTTTTCCATATTCGTGCTTCCTTTTACAAAAAGTGTTACCAAAGACATCAGAAAGATTAAGCAAGCAGTGCACATGGTCCAGGCCATCCTAAAGCTCACTTTATTTGTGTTACCCTTTTTCTCTGCCCATGCAACTGTTAAAATCCATCTGCTATGTCTTGTCTTCCAGGCTGCAGGTTCAGGTACTGGACTGGAGAGTTTTGTTCCTCACAAGCTGCAACATTAGGGTAAGCAGTACATCTTAAACTCAATGAAACTGTGGGACGTATTTCCAACATTCTCTTGTACACTTTCTGAAGCCTAGAATGTAACAGCACAGGTGTTGATAGGGTTTGAGAACTGTCATACTACCGATGTGTAAGTAATACAGATAAAATAACCATGTTGAGGAAGTTGTATTGGAAAAGTTAAGATATTTGAAAGCAGTTAGCCAGGCTAACTTATCTGGCATTATAGTGGAAGCCTCCAACACCTATTATAACTCTTACATGTATTTAATTTTAACATGCCCTGTGCACTACTGCGCACAGGGAAAAAGAGCAGCTAAAGGAGTGAGACAATCACATACACACCCTGCTGATTTTTCCTAGTATGAAGCATACTTTTGTTCCTCCTGGATTTCCTTTCCCCTAAGGCAAAGATTATGTTGACTGCAAGCAGCAGTGCTGGAGGTTATGGAAACATGTAGCCATACTGTCTGCTTTCTCTTCCACACACCTCACGCTGCTAAGTCTGTCTCAAAAAGATAACACCTTTGTTACAGAAACACGTGGAGGGAACTTGCAGGTAATTTCAGTCATGCTCATGCAAGTGGGAGAAGGAGCCACAGATGTCATTGTGCTGACACTGCCCAAAGCTGAAGGAAACTCTCCCAGAACTGAAAATCAGCGTGTTCAGACAAGCAGTGCAGGGGTGATACTTCACTCCAGCAAGGACCTCTCTGTATTAGCGGATGCAAGTGAGGTAGTTTCAGCATGTGGGCGTCAAATGAAACCTAAAGTATACGGTGGATTTAGTGACTTTCAATTTGTTAGCTTTACAGACCTGAGTTTGCAAACTGTTTGGATAATTCTGTGATCCAAAAGAGAAGCCAGCTGTTTTCAGGCTTCGCTTTCAATCACTTCCTCCTACTCTCTTAAACCAAGATGGGGAAAAAAAAATACATTAAAAAAACCCCACAAACCTGCTTCCTGTCATCAGAGGCTTCAACTGTCACCCTGTTTTGCTAGAAAAGTGCAGTGTCCTTGTTCCCCAGGCAAATGGCTACTGCACAGCAGGGAGGGCTGCGTGCTGCAGCTGAGATTTATGGTGTGGTGTCCCAAAGATTCAAAGAACTTCCCCTTCCCAGCTCTTCTCTGGAGTCTGCCCCACCAGGAATATCAGTTAAAGCTCCTACTTATCTTCCTTAATTGGAGAATTGTTGTCAGCCGCAATGGGGAATAAGGCTGAAGCAGTCCAACCTCTAAACATGTACAAATGCTTATGAACAAAGCGCTCTGCAAGTAGCATTGCATTTGTCTTTCTACTCTGGATCTCAAAGGTCTTTACAGGTTCTCCTCCTCATGTGTCTCTGAGACAGGTAAGGGCCTCTTCAACCATGCCATGTCTCCCGAGTTGAAGATTAGGCAAAATAATTAAGGAGTACCGCATGTAAAATGTAGAGTTGTCAGGGTCTTGTGGGCCTGATACCACCACAGGGCATGTCAAAGTGAAAGTAGAGAAAAGAGCCAGCAGACTGAATTTTGCAGCATCATCTAAATGAGTACCTTCAGTTTGAACACACCTTCTCTCTTATATCCGTCTACCTAGCAAAGCTGCACCTCAGTGGACAGACCTCACCTCCTCTTTTTCCCATTGCAATGGGATGCAAGCTTCTTGCTCTACAAATCTCAACTAAGAAACCATGGAACGTGTTTGAGTCATTCAGTGAGGAAACCTGTTCAAAAATTCACAGGACAGAAATAATGCGTGTTGTGGGACTCGGACCATGCTATCTGAATTTCCAGCAAGCTTATTTCTGAATGCTAAATCACCTTCAGCCAAAAAGAAATGCAACTCAGGATACTTTATAATACTTTGGCTGTATTGCTACTATATGCACAGTAATGAACTCTGGAGGCAGCCGTTTATTCTGCTAAGAGACCCTTTCACATCACTCTGGACATACAGCTTTATATTGGCTGCACATCATATTTACATCTGCCTAGCACTCCTGCAACAATGCAAAGAGAACTTACAGAAATGAGAACCTGAATGTTCTGCATACTCAATGAATGTATTATTCATTATAAACTTCTGCTCCAGCTCAACATTAACCACACAGAAAGCTGGTTTGCTTCTGGATACACATTTTAAATGCATCCAAGGGACCCAGTGTCTTCAGCCACATTTTTTAAAGACATTATGGTGTAAAGGAGAATATGATTACACTGTCCTTAAAAGGTGGCTGTGTATCTTTCCACTATTCAGCAGCTTGTCGTAGGTGTGCCTTGCTCTTCTATAGGTGCCAAATGCCATGGTATCAATGTACTCAGCCACTGGCTGTGTTCAAGCACAAAGGATCTGCTGAGCTTCAAAGGTCAGTCTCTGGCTGCCCCTTGGGCCTCCATTTCCAATCTGATGTCTGTATGGACAACCAGTCTTGGTATCAGCTCGCCAAAAACTAACTGGGATGTATCCAGGGAAACTTAGGAATACAAAGTCACCTATGAATATGGTGCTCCAAGCAAACAGGAAGACCTTTCCACTCCTTGGAAACACTGGTAACTGATTTCCCAAGCTCCACAGAAGATAAGAAACACTCTTGTCCTCTCAAATGTTATGTGAGCAGGAAGCTGCAGGAGCACAAAGGGCTGTGGATGGTTTGCCTGCCTGCCAAAATGCAAGCTCAACCGATTCACAGTCATCTATCCTCTGGCCTTTATTCACTTTCCCACTGTATGAACTCTTCTCCCGTTTGCTTTGATCTGTAGCCATTGACTGCAAGAAGCCCATTTTCCCTGCCTCAAAGGTGAAATCACCTAGCTAAAAGGCTACATCAGACCTCAGTGTTGCCACAACAACAAAAGAGACACTTGTATGCTTCACTTCACTAGGAAAGAAAGGGAAAATCATCAGTCAGACTGGGTACTGGAGTGGTCAATTGACTGCTAAGTCAGCAGTCCAATTGATTATCCACTTGAAATAGTCAACCACTTTTGTAGAAAGAGCACCATATGCGTTACCTTCTGACATCAAGCTGGTAGATGCTTGTAAAAGCTTCAAGAGACTCTGGGGAAAACAGAGCAGCCTTTTCAAATGAGCCTTGAAAGCACAGCAAATCTGGGGAGAATTGATTTTAAGTTTTTGTTCAAAAAGTGAAGGGAAGAAATGCACTAGAGATTTGACAACTTTTAAAGAAAATATATCCAAATCAATTGTGTCTTGTAACTTAGAAATATTTGCAACAGTCCTTGGTTTTCTTCCAGATTCTTTCAATAGCCTCATGTGAGGTGGGTATGAATTCCCTGCACAACTGGAGCAGCTTCCGTCACTGCGTAACTGATTTTCTCTGAGTGTATTTGTAAATGGACCTGGAATCTCCTTTGCACTGAAACACACTAGCACTGCTCCTGTAATTATATAAAGCCTTGAAGGTCATTTCACACCACCTGGGTGGTGCGATTGCGATATGAGGACTTTGAATCATAAGCCCTGGTGGTTTAATCTGCTGTAGGTTAAGGTGTAACCACCCACTGTCTTTCCACCCACCCCTGATTAGCACTCTGAGGTAGTACACTGGGCTGTTGTGTAGGCATGTGTCCTTCTCTCACCCCACCATGGGAGTAGCATCTTCTGGCGGAGAAGCAGGGTGGACAGCTGGGAGCAGTAACAGTTTGACCCACTGAAGATAAAGATGTCAGAGCTTGTCACTTGGAGTGCTGAGGGTAAGTCAGAATCAGACCTATTCATCATTCAGCTCCAGGTTTTGTGCCTGATTCTCTTCTGCCATGCTATTTGAGGGCCTAGAGCCCTACGGAGCAACTGGAAAAAGAGAACCCAACAAGCTCTTTACAGAGATGTTACTCAGGTATATTTATGAATATTAGAAAGGCTGAAAGGTGCTATGGAGCCAGTTGTATTCCACTGTGTTGTAGCTCAGTACCTACTCTAAGCTACCATTTTTACATTGCAGGTCCATTATAGCAGCAAATATTAGCAGGGCGGCAGAAAAAAAATAATCAATATAATGTTTTCAAGAAATCAAATCAGTCTTCAAGGTTAGAGAAGTTATTTTCTTAAGTAAAAGGACACCAGATAGAATTTGGGCAGAAGTCAGAACAGAGCACTGATGAGTCACACTGTCTAAAGAGAGCTGTGCACTCAAGCTGAATAGATAGCGATATATCAGGCTCTTAGCTTCCCATAGGGTGGGAACAATGGGTTCAAAATGCAAGGACCCAGCAACCCTCCCCGGTCTGTGGGATACTAGCTGGCCAGCAGGCCAGACATCTTGGCAGTGTTGCTCTGCTAATGCGTTGTGGGCAGATCATGCAGGACTATACGTGCACCTGCAGGAGAAGGCTGGCAAGGGTGGCACATCCAGCAGTGTATGGGTCTGCCCCTTGCTTGGGAATAAAATGAAATAGATGGGGACTTGGAGTAACAGAGCTGACAAGGGAAAGCTAGCTATTGAGGAAACAGTTTCTTCTAAACCATTAATGCAGAAAACATTTGTCCTGTTTGATTCCTGATGACAATGGAGAGAGACCATTTTCCATGACTTTTTGATCTATAAGAGAAGATGTCTCTGCAGTCCCAAGTCCATAGAGGTGGCTATATATGGACACCTGGAAAAAAGGCTATTGAGAGAAAAGATAAATGCTAGTCTGAAGCTACAATTTAGTAAATTTTAGAGGGTGGACAATTGCTGGTAGCCAGATTGTTTCTGGATCTTCCATTTTCTTCTTTTCTGGTTGTATTTTGCTTTCATGTTACATTACTGGAAGTTACAGAATGGGTCATGCTGCCTCACTTTCACCGAAACAGGTATTTTGCCTGGTGCCAGTGAAAACTCCATATTGATTGTGCTTTGGTAGTTTTGAATTTCCCAGCTCTGAACTCTGAGAATTGCACCAAAATAGGCACACTTCTCTTTCAACTTCAGCTTTAACTAATAATTAAAAATCACCAAGAAATCAAATACAAATGTTGGAGGTGGTGGGGATGAAAATCAAAATCATTACCACCACCTCAGTCTATGCACTGGCCTAAAACTGCAGGTACAGCGTTGTGCAGGCTGTTTGAGAGTGAGTCCTGAGGCACACCAACTCTGTTCGTCTAACTAGCCCTCCTGCAGACAAATTCCTGTATCATCTACAGGTTTCTGTGCTCTGCCTGTTGGACTGTGAAGTACAACCATGCTCTGTCCGTGTCTTGTAGACACAGTCTGTGAAAAATTTTGGGTAAAATGTGTCTTCATGGTATGAACACCAACTAATATTATGAGGGAGGGAGCCTGCTTGTGTCAGGGATGGAGAAAGTTCTTACTACAAAGCTCCTAGGAAACTTATGTGCTCTGTGAGAAGAAAAGTATACCACAGTCTCCAGATCTGAAAAGGCTCCACTGTGGTTTCTGAATGTTTATAAAGACAGACATAAGTTCAGAATAAACCAAGCTGAAATAAAAGAAGATTCTCCCCTATCTCAAAAGAGTTTTCATTTTATTTACCCTTTCTAAACTGTCTTATTATAGAGTACTTTCTTTTTTGGTTCTCCTTCAACATTTTTAGGGTGCCAGTTTTGCTTGCATGTTTTTCCAGTTTGGAGCTTGAAGGCCAGGTGCAGGCAAATCATTACAAGAAATGTGGTGGTGCTGGTGCCATGCCTTACAGCTAGAGATGGATTCTGAAACTGCATCGAGCAAAGTTAGATGATAGTGTTATCATCCCCAAGATGCTCATCACAACCTCTGGGAAAACAGCCAGGTTGGTTTACACACTACGTGGCTAGGGTTTCTGTTATGCCAGCAGTTTTTGCCTAAAACGTATTGGGGAACCACTCTGCCAGAAGAATTGCAGCTTCCATTGAGGTAATGCTGACACCTTCACCTGCACAGCTGCTTCAAAAGAGGGTGCCTAAACCAAATAAATGATTAAGGGCATTTCTGATCCAGAGTGTAAAGTCTAGATCCACTATTCACAATGACAAATATCTCTGAGGATCTAGTTATTTCTGTTTGCTAGTAACAGAGCAAGTCTGGAGGAACGAATACTTTCCCTTGGTTGAGGATCAAGTTAGAGATCAGTTAAGTAAAATGGATATCCACAAGTCCATGCATCCTGATGGGATGCACCCACGAGTGCTGAGGGAGCTGGCAGAAGTCATTGCTGGGCCGCTCTCCATCATCTTTGACAGGTCCTGGAGAATAAGTGAGGTGCCTGAAGACTGGAGGAAAGCCAATGTCACTCCAGTCTTCAAAAAGGGCAAGAAGGAAGAGCTGGGAAACTACAGGCCAGTCAGCCTCACCTCCATCCCTGGAAAGATGATGGAACAGCTCATTCTGGGTGTCATCTCCAAGCATCTGGAGGAAAAGGATGTTATAAGAAGTAGCCAACATGGATTGACCAAGGGGAAGTCATGTCTGACTAATGTGATAGCCTTCTATGATGGCGTGACTGGACGAATAGATGAGGGGAGGGCAGTGGAGGTTGTCTACCTTGACTTCAGCAAGGCTTTTGACACTGTCTCCCACAGCATCCTCATAGGCAAGCTTAGGAA
>VYXH01004009.1:53828-74063 GCA_013397275.1 Burhinus bistriatus | reverse complement strand
ACCCTGGTGAGGCCCCATCTAGAGTACTGTGTCCAGTGCTGGGCTCCCCAGTTCAAGAAGGACAGGGAACTGCTGGAGAGGGTACAGCAGAGGGCTGCAGAGATGATGAGGGGGCTGGAACATCTTTCTTATGAGGAAAGGCTGAGGGACTTGGGTCTTTTTAGTCTGGAAAACAGAAGACTCAGACAGGATGTCATCAATGCCTATAAATGCTTAAAGGGAGGGTGCTGGGAGGATGGGACCAGTGTTTTTTCAGTGGTGCCCAGTGACAGGACACGAGGTAATGGGCACAAACTTGAACATAGGAAGTTCCATCTAAACATGAGGAGGAACTTCTTTACTTTGAGGGTGGCAGAGCACTGGAGCAGGCTGCCCAGAGAGGTGGTGGAGTCTCCAACTGTGGAGACATTCAAAACCCGCCTGGATGCTGTCCTGTACACCCTGCTCTAGGTGTCCCTGCTCTGGCAGAAGGGTTGGACTAGATGGTCTCCAGAGGTCCCTTCCAACACCTGTGAATTCTGTGATTCTGTGATCTAAGCCTCAAGTCTCTTGCAGAGTAGAGGACTATTTAATTCCATTCTTAAATTGAAAAAAATACTTTTTGTATATGCTCACACTTGAAACACATTTCTATGAGGATAACCATCTCAGGGTCTTGCCCTGTGCCTAGGTTTTGTTCCCAGATCTTCATACATTACACATACTTTGTATGTCTCAAAACTTAGCATTTAGGCTCATCCTCATGCTCTGAAAGATGGGATTTTGAATTGTCTTCCTTTCGTTCCATTCACTTCCCAGATTTGTCTTGTGTTTTCCTATCATTCCCCTTAGGTTGCATAGGTGTTTCAGAGAAACAGTGCAGAAAAAAGGCAAAGGAAGGGACTGATTTTGACAAGACTTATCCTACCAAGACAGATCACCAACTCATTTCAATTAATTTATTAAGGCTTTACCCCGCTAAAGGCTCAGTATCTCAAGAGATGTAAGCCAACTGGGCTGTTTTGGACAACTCCTAGAGAGCAGAGTGTGACCCACACCACACACCTGCAGTAAGGCCATTCTGTACCATTTACCACCTCCTATGCTGATTCTTACAGATAATAAATATTTACCTCTCTTTTCTGATGTCCCTTTCAGGTTATAACCATTCTTCAGAAACAGTGGAACATTCTAGCAATTGCATATGAGGACCCAGCCAGGATATAAAAAGGATCCATTATAACCTAGCTTTAGGAAGCAGATACTTTGATGTTTATAGGACTTAAATTAACCAGTATTTTTACAGTCTTGATCACATAACACATTTCTCTTTCACTTGATTTCCTCTGTCCACTCCAGACCTTTGCCTGAATAGTTTTTTGAATAAATTCTGCCCTTGGATACGGGGTTGACACAGTTCCCATTTTTCCTAAATGAACCTTGGTTTAGTGCTTTTTCATCTCTCTTATGACCCAGCTGTAAAAGTACTGTTCCTTATCTATTTGCCCAAATCTTTCCAAACCTTTTCTGTTTATTAGTTCATTTATGTGTAGTTTACTCCCTCTTCTGTAAAAGCAGCCAAACAAGACTATCACTAGGTCCGAATCAGAGATTTGGTCTCCAGAGTCAATCCAGTCTTTTGTTGTCGGTTTTTAGCATCTAATAAAACCTTTCAAAAATGTTCAGTTACAATTCTGGATGGCACAGAAAACAGTGCCTCAACAAAAGCCATTTACTAGATTCCTTCCCATTCTCGGTTTGTCTCTCTGCTTTATTTAGCAGAACAGTTTAAGATTCCTGGTGAAAACTACTTGTTTATTACAAATGAGTGAATAATTTACAATGAGTAACTTATTCCTTGAGTTTTAACCACCGGAACAGAATGCCTGCTGTCACAACATGATTTCCACAAACACACTTTATATTTTAATATATTTGATTATTCATGGCTAGTTGACCCATGACTAGTTTTATATTTCTGATGAACTTCACAAATATGATTAACCTGAACAGGAACTGAGGTGAGAGGCTGCAACAAGCATATCAGCTGTTATTAATGGATTCAGCAAAGCACTTACAGACACACATGCTTAACTACAAGCACTTGCACTAGTTCCTTAGAAAGCAAGAAGAGTTAGGAAGTGTTAAACATCTTCCTGAATCAGGACTCAGGTGTCCAAGTATGAACTTATATTTTGAAACGTGGCCTTTTAGGTTTTAGTGCTTGTCCGTGATGCATGCTAAATGCTAAGAAACTGAAGACCATATTATAAGGATACCCACAGTGGTGTATGCTTAGAGACAAGCTGTGCTGAGTCATTCCTTGCTATTGAGGCAAGATTGCAGAGTGATTACATTACAGAAATCCACCAGAAGCTCAAACTGACCAACCTCATACATCCTCCATAGGCTTATGCCTCAGTGTTGGACTCTATTCCAAAATATCTTACATGATCATTCCTTTAGAAATATTCCAAGCATTCTTTTGCTCTCTTGATGTGACCCATAGGCTGAAACACACTCAGAGTGCTCTTTCCTCCTGCCCACCCTTGGCACAGGCTCACCTGCAGCTTCAGTGAAGTGCTGCTGATGCAACTTTCTTATTACAGGCTTTATTGGCAAGACAATGGAGAGAGCTCACAGGCAAAATCTCCTCATGCAGAGCATGAGACCAATGCAATGGCTCTTTCACAAAAGGTCTGCTTGTCCATCTTTCCACTAACCTACCACTGTACTGTGATAAAGAGAGCATTGTTGCAAGATGAATGTCAGTAAGGAAATCCGTCATGCAATTTCATTCAGAGGATGGCTGCTATGGATATCAGATTGGTGGTGCAGATCTACACGTGTGTATGTATATATATTAAAAAAATATATAGTATGTATATATAAGTCTTTGTATATCTATATGTGTACATACACACATATTTGTATATATAAATAAATACATGCATAAATTGATACATATCTGTATTAAAAATATGAATGTATAAACTAGAATATGTTTTTCATCAACATAACTGAATATATTAATGCCTGGTCAAATAATTTTTTTCATATTCTGATCTTTGAGAGAAGGCAAGGGAAATAATAGCAGGATTAATGATTCCAGGCGATTTCCACAGAGAAACATAAAAACCAAATTTCTTAGCAGTTTCAGATCTGGAATTAGCAAATAATAAACTATCTCTCCCTGCAGGAAGGAGCAAAGGCCATTTGATACATGCAGCTATCCTGTATACCAGAGATAATTAACTTGGCCTTTTGCTGTATAAAGTGGTGTATTGTAATCCTGCTAACTGAGCCTGTCCATCTCTAATGAATTGTTTTTCCCTCGCAAACATATCGCTATGGGCCCAGCTATGATCTCAGTGCTGTCTACAGGACAGCACGAGACGTCCATATTCTAGGTAGGTGTTAGCTATACGTTTATAACTGGTTGCACTGATAATTCTTCCCCATCAACTCATCAACTAAACTGAGCATGGCAACCTAAATACCCTCACACATTTACAGCAGCTTGAAAACACTCTATGCTACTACAACCCCTGAGCTGGACTGGAGACAGAGACTTGAAAAGTAAAATCTGGCTTCTCAAGCTAAATACCAGCCCAGGGAGCATGTTTTTGAAGGGTTACTTCTGCATCGAAGTCATGTAGAAAAACTAGAAAAGCACCAAAGAATGCTCCTCCGATGTGACAGGACTAAACCATATTTTCCATCCAAGATACTCCCTGTGTAGCAACCCCCAAGTTGAAGGCCCTCTAAATCTGAGAGGCATTCCTACAGGAACTTGGCAGAGGTTGTATCTACCTCGAATCCTTTGCATTGAAGGCATCTTCCCCCTCCAGCTCACCAATGACATCTTCCTCATTCCACTTTCCATGGGAGCTGTTCCATGACATTGAGCAGGTTTTCATACATGCTGCTTCAGTAATAAATAAAGCACTTGTAATACTGAGGAAGTTGAATGAATTGGGTGCTGGTCACAAGTTTGGGAGGTAGCTCCCTAAGATGTGTATGAGGCACAAGGACAAAGGGATGATGAATCCAGTGAAGGCTGTAAACTCTTCAGTAGTGCAACCCAGAAAGACCCTAGCTGACAAAGGTCACAAAAATAGCAAGAGCACAACAAAACAGTAGCTGGTAAGGGCTGACTTCAGGGCAGCATGAAAGAGTCTATACTCACCTGCAAAGGAAAAGTCACACAAAATGACGTGGTCTCTTTTCAGTGGCACATGCAGAAAAAGACAACTTAGTTGTCATTGTATCTGAGTATGTAGTGAAGACAAAGTTAAAGGGCAAAACCAATGACACGGGATAAGGATGCTTGTCTTTTCTTTTAAATTTGGACTTTCCTATTTAAATTAAAGATTCCTCAAGGAGGCATGCCACTTGTTGCCAGCTCAGTGCTATAGAGTTCCACCATGGTCGAGCAGCCTCCTTGGTACCAACTGAACAAAAAAGCAATCAGCTAAGGACGTTGATAAGGGAAACAGAGAGCTCTCAGAGGAGGACAGCAATGTTGTTTACATCTGTCCTTGTATATCTCTTGCTAATGAGTACTAATGTCAGCCTGAAATCCACTCTTGGAGCACTTACTCTGACAAAGTAGCAAAAAACTTTGTTGTTGATTTTAAGTTCAGGCTGTCATGGTCACACCTGTGGCAAGCTACATATTTTTCCTTTTCCTCTTCAAGGTCCCAAGAGCAAAACTCCTCCTCAGGTAACACTGGGCTATTGTGAACTGCTGTTGAGTGGAGTTTGGCCAGAGCTGTGGAAAGCCCTTTCACCAAGGTGAGGGACCTTCTCATTCTGACGTCCTTCCCCACCTGTACTGGCAGCAATAGCTCAATTTCTTACTTGCCAACGCCACATGTTTACAAATTCTGAGTCAGGGCGCCAAACCTCACAGGATGTTTAAAAAGACCTTGGAACAGTGGCTGGAACTGAGGGCTTTGCTGTCCCATCCCATGGCCGTATAATCTGGTTGGAGAGCTATGCTCTCTTCCACTTAATTTCCAGTTTTGTCTGCAGGGTAAAACAGCTCTAACAGGATAGAACATAAATTCAAACCAGAACACTTTGCTAGTGTCTTGGAGAACCTCTTGATGGTGGGAAAGAGTGGTTGGATGCCTCTCACATAGAGGAAGAACTTGAGCCACAGGCTCCAAGCTTCCCGGCGCAGAGGGTAGCTGCCAGACCAGGCCTCCTGGCAGACATGTGGGAGGTGGGATGTGCAATTCATAACCCTCAAGAGCACCCAGCTCTCCCAAGCTTCTAGACAGTGGCTTAGCTAGTGGAAAACCACAATCAATGTTTTACTGGTCACCATGAAAACTGACACCTACATCTACCGCCACGCAGCCTGGACCTAGGGCTTTACTGAAAGACATTTAAGTCTGCATCTTAACAACTCCAATAAAAACAGTAGGAACAGGGGGGTTTTGCATTCTTATTTTATGTGGACAATTGTGAATTAGTTCTGTTTGAGGACACAGTGATAAGGAAGAGTCCAGATGTTGCTTCCCAGTTTCTAATACACTTCATTTATGGAGTTACCATAAATGTTTTACGCTGGCGTCACAGCACAATGTCAACAGCAATGTTTTAAATGACAAACCACGGCTGCAAAGTGACCACATTTCTCTAAATTTTAAGGCAAACACTTTATCTCAGTTAAACCCTTAGTAGCCATGTGGTTTTGCCCATCTCCTCAGGAACATTTAAAGTACTCTTCTTCTTATAAACAGTTTAAAGTCATAATGGTAAACACACAGGACTAAAGCTAAACTTCCATTCCTTACACTTGTGTTGGTTATTTGCAACAATACCAGAAATGTTTACCAATCCACCAGCACAGTTTACACTGAAATCCCCCACTCATTTACCTCTTGTGCCATGATTAATTGTTGGCTTAAACCAAGGAAAAGAGAGAAAAGGATGCAGCTTGCACACCAACTCAGATCTTTTGCTGACTGAACTGCAGTTTTTAAATGTGATTCAAAAAATCAGCTCAAGCCGCAGTGTTGTAGATTTCTCCTGCATTTTTCAGTAATTTGCACTGCTTTTACTAAGCTTCTCAAGAACTGCTAAAGCCCAGAAAAGACATAGTTAGTGGAAGAGACAAAGGGTTTGTGAGTGATAGCTCCTTCTGGACAGGTAAAGCAGGTGAGATGCTGGATGGCAGATTCCAACAACAGTACTGTGGTACATCCTAGAGCCTCCTCCCTGTTGCTGTTTGCTGTGTGCTTCTGGGACTAAGTTGAAGTCCATTATGCATCAGAATAGCTCACATCAAGTCGCACTGCAAATGACATAATGGGCTGTGAGACCCTAGGGATTATGAAAAGATGCTATACCTATCTAAGAAAACTGTCTGTGCAAGATTTCTCTTACCTCCTTTAATAGGATTTTGGGTCTCTAAATTTCCAGATCATGCTTTCCAGCACTAAGTAGCAAATACAAATGCAGTATAAAACAAGAGTCAGCTTAGGATATCGTTAAGATTCACCAAATAGCAAGGACAACAGATAACCAGATCAACACTTTAGACAAAACTGGCACAGTTATCAACAGCAGGGTAGTCCTGCAACAAAGATAATAGGAAATCACGGAGCACTGCAAAAAAAAACCAACTGCAGAGCAGAAGCACACAAGTTTCCAATTTTAATTTAAACACTCTATCTTTGTCTAGTTTTTCAGCAGCCTTGGCAAAAAATGGGCCTTGCTACAGACCCTAGTAATCAACATTCTGGAGATATTTCACAGCAGGGTCATAGCCTTCAAGGTTTTTCTTTGAGTCCTTGAAAGAGAACATGAAACAAAGAAGGGATTCCTGCAGCTGATTTGGATAAGGAAGTATCTCTGAAAACCTACCATTCAATGCTATTTTCACAGAGTGGCTACTGCAAGATGATGCGTGTAACTAGAGTAAGAAACATGGATTTCAGAGGGAATCTGGTCAGGTACATCCTCTGTCAGAGATCTGACCGTGCTTACAGGAAGACAAATGTTATAATCTCAGCTAAGTTGACACCAAGCAATGCATAGATGTCAGCAACAAAAAGAGAGTTTTCTGCCATGGCTCCACTGGAGTTGGTAATGGGCTCTCGAGTTATCTTTTTACATTTTCCCCATCATTTATGTAATTTAGATTACTATAATCAGAAGTTGCAACTAAAGTTTACTGGCTGATACATCTGTCCATTAGATACACAAATATTTCCTAAGCTCTTATTTGATGGATGGGCAAAACCAGAAATAGTGTTATGGACCCATCCATGAAAACAGGCCACTTCCTAATGCAGTGTGGTGGAATATTCTGGCTTTAGCCTTTGGTGATTTCCTTTATTTTAGGTGTACAAGCTGTGATTGTGAAGAGTGCACATAACAGACACAGAAATCAAAACATTTTTCCTTATGCCTTGAACAGAAGCGAGATTACAAAAGCTACTGTTAAAAACAAAAAAAAAAGGAAATGCCTTTCCATTTTCCAAGTGTCTACAATTAGCCCAGCTGCTCGTATTTTCCAGGAGTTTTTGTTTTTTGGGGTTTTTCAAATATATCTTTTTTTTCCAGATCCCATACACAGGGGTTCCACAATCTCATCACTGCCCTTTAAGGCCATTATCATCTCTTTCCAAAATGCCTCTGTCCTACAGCACTCCCCAGGCACATCGTGGAGGGTTCATTTCCTCACGTGTCACACACATTATTTTGTCCTTGTGGGAATGGATTTCAAGCTCTCACCTAGATTTCTGATAGAAAACAGGTGACCTTCATTCTTTTTCGCCCTCTTTCGTAGTCTCATTGCTTACCTCCTAGAGCCTAACTCACCCTTACTCTAATTTACTTTATTGCTGCTCTATTATTTTATATTTTTTATTATATACTTTCCATGTGTTTCATAAAGTCCCCTTAGAAGATTTGCAGGCAGAAATGTAAAAGTGTTGAAAAGCCTTTGCCTTGCCTTTAGCAGTGCTCCCATCTTTGGAAATAATTTTAGTGCTGACACAGAGCTCTGCAACAGATATAGGTAGAGAGTAGGGTTACACGCAGGCATCTTCTGGTGGAAAACCACAGCAGTATTAGTGGGTTCCTCTGCCCAGACTCCACTTCTTTGGGGGAAGCATATGAAAGGCAAGCTGGGCTTCATGAAATGGACACAGCTACATCCAGCGATTTGTGCAACAACAGTTGCCAGCCTCATAAGTAAGGGAAAATATCATCTTTAAGAGACATAGCAAAGTTCTTGGGGCTAAACTTTCATTATTAAATTATGTAATGTACGGTCAGTATGGGAACAAGCACAACCAACACTCCTGACATGTAAATAAGATAGAATCAAGATTTAGGGCAAGGAACCTCCTTAGCATGTAACAAGCTGTTTGGATGAAAGATACACAAACCTGAGAAAGACAGAGAAAAACAAGCAAGAGAGATTAACTGTGTTTGCAGCAGCATCCAGTTTAAGGTAAAGCACTGATCAGAGTCTAGGACACATTTTGTAGTCATCTCTGCTGCAATATCAAATATGTGGCCATTGTTTACGGGGGGATTATACTCAAGGATGGAATATGCTTCATTGTACCAACATGCTTAGAAGTCAACTTGCCTGCACCTTGATCCATGTGAAGTCCTAATCACATGCACAGGCACACAAAAGCACACACTGGAAAAATGTGAAAACAAAACAAAAACCCCATATTTAATTTACACTTGCAAATAATTTGCATATTATCTGGGTTTCTTTTAATACATTAAAAGTAGTCCAAGCCTGTGTAGACAGCTATAGATCATTGGGAATTAAATAAATAAAAACAAGACACGATGCCTCTTCTCCAAGGCATAAAGAAACCCCAGGGGGTCTTCACACTGAAAACTATCTCAACTCAGAGAGACATTACAGTTACCTGCAGTAAGACAGACCTCAAAGAAGACAACAGTTTTCTCAATAAAAATTCCTCTTCGATCAGTTTACTTGTGATAAAATTCTCAGTGACTAGGATAGGGTCCTCAAAACATGTTCCTCAGTGGAGTCATGGGGACCAAACCAGCATGTAGCTTGGATTTTCCCCATGGTAGATAAGGCATCAGGCAATATGAGCAGGGAGCTACCCCAGACTAATCTGTCTGAGGAACAAGCTAGTACTTGGACAAGGCTACGTCTCATTCTAGTTTGCACTTTCTTACTGCCTTCCCTCAAGCCAGGAGCACACTCTTCCTTTTGCAGAAAGGAGAAGATGGTACATCCATCCTCATAGGGTGGAGCAATTCCAAAGCTACCCATTCTCCCATTTCTGTCCTCTTCATTTCCTTGTGAGAGGATTTGGGTAGTTTCCCAGCGAGTGCTGTCTTCTAAGCTCCTTCTCATGCATTTTTCATGTACCTCATTTCTCATGTTCCTCATGCATGTGATTTGTGTGTATAAAACAACAAAGTTATCTCTACTGCATGAAAATACACAAAGCTATATCCCGATATAGGTATAT
Organism: Burhinus bistriatus; assembly: GCA_013397275.1. Taxonomy (NCBI): domain Eukaryota; kingdom Metazoa; phylum Chordata; class Aves; order Charadriiformes; family Burhinidae; genus Burhinus; species Burhinus bistriatus. Next base: position 64,590 of record VYXH01004009.1, on the reverse strand, counting down.
CTCTTATGTATAGCTCTCAGATTTTTCAAGATATACTGGGAATATTCCTCATATTCTCATCCAGCTGTTCCTTAAAGAAAAATTACCCTAGTCCCACTGGTCTACATGGGTCCATGCTCCTTTCTAAAGTCCATATAATATCTACACAAGAAGTCTAATGCAAGTTTTCTCATAATCTGGTCTGGGGAATGCTGCTGGTCCATCAAATGTTTTCAGTCTTTCTTTCTCATGCTTCCTAGTTTATGCTGACAAATTTCTTAGAAGACACGTAAAACAGGCTTGGGACTTCTTGAATGTCACACATCCGTAGAAGAAAGTCACACTTTTGCCTGGGAGAATGTTATGCAATGCCTGATGAAGGAAAGATGGATACAGTGATCTTGATCAAGGTGGGAAGCTAGAGAAGAAGTTGTGAACAGGTGTAGAAGGTGTTGCTGAGATGCAATCTCTGTGAAGGAGATATCTCTTATCATGAAGAATCCCTGGGCCTTCTATACATTGCAATGTGCTCACAGGGAGTAAACCTCCAAAAAACAAAGGAGAAACTATTCCTCCTCAAAACAAAGCAAAACAAGCAGCTCCCACCCCAACATAATCTTCCTAGGTAAGAGAGACCACAGGTCTTTCAGAAAACCCCCATGGCCCAGGCTAGTCTCAGTGTGTGGCAGACCATACTGTGCTCTGAGCCATCCTGAGAGGCAAAGAGAGCTCACAGAGACCCAACTGGTGCCCCCAAGCCACTTCTTAACTTACACTTTCCTTAGGACTATGCTGATAATTGAATTTTGCCAGACATTTTCAATGTAAATCTCTATGAGGCTTAGACAGAGAAACAAGCACCACATCCGGATGCACAGTTTGGTGTACTTATTCATGCGATGGAGGTGATGACTCCTCAGGGCACAAGATCTGCCTGAATGAGGTGGTACTGCAGAGGGGAGGTGGTGGGAAATGGGAAAAGTGGTATAGGAGAAGGTGGGAGGGTGCACCAAGCTCATATGCAATTTGCTCTGTTCTCTAAACTCAAAAGGGGATCACACCACTGTGATAACTCCTTAGTTTTATTTACCGATATGAAACAATGTGTTGTGTTTCTGCACTACTGTAGCACTTCCAAGGACTAGCAAAGTTTCTTTAGTACTGCACAGGTACTTTGCAGAAATACAATACCCACCTAGAGCAGCTTCTAATGACGGTAACTTTCTGTTTACTTTGGGACTGAACCCATTTGCCTCAACATTTTCATCATCTTCTGACACAGAAGAACATGCTTTCAGTGAACCACAAAGGGACCTAGGATTTTCAGATCTAGTTTACTATTATTCCTGTTGTCCCCTTTACTGCCCTCCTGTATTATATGGTATACAGGAGTAACAAGAGAGACATCATGGTGCAGGAAGCAGTACAGTGCCCTAACATGAAACAGTACCCCAGAGTTAGGGAATGGAGAATCTCACCTTTTCCAGAGGTTTCAAGGATGATGCAAACTTGATTTTGAACTGAGAGGTGAATTAATGCCCTAAAGTGAAAATGAAACTCTACTTTTGCTCCACTAAAAAAATCTAAAATGCCTGCAACAAATTGTATCGAGTGGGTTGTTAGCTAGGGATTTGCATGGATGGGTGTGTTTTCTTAGCGCAGCACTGCCTGTACTTCATGGATAGCTTTGAGGAAGGCTATCCTGAAGAGCAGGAAAGAAACTGGGCCCATATGGCAAAGTTGCTGTAGTGACTTCTTTGAAATAATTAACGGTTAGGAGGAGGCTGCCTGCTGTTCCACATGTGGAACAACAACAGATGGGCAGCATTACATTTCTCTGATAGTAAAATGACCTAATGCTCTATTTAGAAAACTAGAAATGCTTCTCCCTGACTGTTTACAGATTTTAGAAATATCATGATAAGCAAACCCAGAGAGTTCAAAGCAATGATATAAAGGACAAGTGGATAAATAATGACCCAACTTTGTTACAAAACATAGTGGAACTGTTTTATTGTTAATATAAACACAGATGACCTTTCTTTTTGCTCATTTTTCGTCTCTAGAACAGGAAATGGCAGATAATCTTTATCATCCAGTAGAATCTTCCACTTTGCTTCTACTTTGGAGCTATGGGGCAGATCATTGTGCTGTGTTTAGGAGTATGACAATGCTACTATCTTTTCCAAGCACATGCTGAAAAAATGATACGAGTTTGAGAAGACAGACATATGGCTTTGGATAACCCATGGGTTGCACTAATTACAGCAATAAGCACCCACACCCATTGCTCAAAAGGGGGGGCCTAAAACCAAAACCAGAACAACGAACCATGGGGTTTCTGTATAAAAATACCTAAGGAAAGCAAATGGATTTTCTATATCAGGAATTGTTTATGTTCCTTGGCATGAAGGAGTTTAAAGTTGTGCTACTTGTGAAGGTTATGACTGATATACAGCAATCTATTCCCTAAAGAGGTTGCCTTGCCTTTCTGCTCTTGTTCTTGTTCTCTTTCTTGTGTTGGCAACAGGGCAAAAGGGAAATCATATGACAGAAAACTAACCCTGAAAAATTATGCCAGGAGACAGTAAGTTGTTACTTTTAAGGCAGACCATCTCCTTGATCTGGCTGATCCTGTGTACATAGGCACTAGAGCTGGTGTGAGATGATAATGCACAGCTGGGAATTGGGAGGTAAGGGTGAGGGGCACAGGACCACCTGTTTGTTTTCTGTATGGACCTTTACTGGCTTAAAGCAATTCTGAAACTTGAGATCAATGAATCATTTCTTTGCACTACTACAAATGTGAGGCCTGAGCCAAAAATTAGGTTCCAATAATGCTGGGAACTGTTCAAAACCAAATCAATCTGACCTCTGAAACACTGGCAAAAAACGACTAGGGACGCAAAATTCGCTCCATTTTCAGATGGAAGACAGTAGTTGGGAGATCTGTAGTGCTTCATAAATTTATTTTTAAATACTTGATTACAGTTACCAAAGGAAACTAGCACAGACCCAGGATTTAACCTGATTTTCTATCATGCAAGCCTAATACTAAATTTACTCAGCAATATGTAAATGAGGAGCATGGTTCTCTGGCAGTTTTTTTTCTCAGGCCTGCAATGTACCAGTGCAGCTCTTCTTGCAGGACTGAAGCCCTCCAACATAAGGGTGTAATAAGCCATTTTACTTCCCAATTTGACAGGACCATGTGTTAGGCAGGGCAATCCCTCTTTGGGTGCCCTTCAGGAATCCTAAAGCACAATGAAACAGAGACAATGGACTTGCTGTACTACTCCTGTACTACTCCAGTACAGATTTCCCACTGGTTCTTCTTTCACACCAGGCAGGCCAGCAGGGGTAAAAAAATCCTGTCCTTTCTGGGAATGCCAGATACCTTGGAGACACTCATGCTGTCTGAGAAAAAGTGGACAGGAAGGCAATGTACAGGCAGCCAGTGGAAGGCAGGTCTGTGTGTGGGACTGGGAAACACAGTCCAAGGAAAGATGCTGTTTTCTATACAACACAGTCAACAGCTGACACCAGTGACCTCTTGCTTGGGTCTGAGTTCAGTAAAGCAGATACCTACTTCATTTGGGGGGATTTAGTGAAACTTGGCCTTCAGGGTTGTATTACCTACATATTATTAGAAATAACACCTTCTTGGCCCACTGGGGCCAAATACAATGCAAAGGGTGGGCACTGCGTGCCCAGCTCTGCTCTGCCCAGGACCAAAAGTAATGCTGCCCCTGCCGGTGGTGGTAGCCTTTCCCGTAAGCAGGAGGAAGTGGCAAGTTGATTCAACTTTTATGAAAAAAAGCTGTATTTTGAGAAGGTTAATACTGTCTCACTGTTGTCACTGACAAAATAATTTCAACTATCTGCATGGGATACCAACGAATCCCTCCTGGAACAGGACAGAGTCTGATGGGTGTCCGTTAAGACATGAAGTGGATGTCAATTTAAAGTGGAGGAAGCATTTTAAAATGAGAATTCTTTGAATAACAGTATGTACCAGTTTCCTGAGTTATACATGTTAGCAAATTTCCAGAAAAATAAACACAAACAGCTCAGAGATAAATGAGATGTTGACTGTATCAGCCGTAGTAATGTGTGGCCTTACAGTCATACCGAGCAACCAGAACTGCTGCCAGGACAGCAAAAAACCCCAAACAGGAATTTTTGCCAGTAAGAATTCTGCCTTTCCCTGGCAGAAAGTGCCTTTCTCTTACCATTTTCTGTATCACTAGGTACTGAGAAGCACAGAAACAATAACAAAAATCCCAGCTGAGTCTAGAAGATAGTACCTTTCTTCGTATGTCCCACAGTGTTCAGTTCCCATTTGGCTGCATAAAACCAAAGTGTTCAGATTCATTTCCTGTATATAGCAAAACAAGTAGAAAATACCCATTTTCTTCCTTTTCAAAGAACATGCCCTAGAGTGGGGATTGAGCTGTTTCAAAAATGAAGGTGATTATTTTTCATGATTGAGTAGGGGTCGACCTCCTTGGAAAACATACCATGGGCTATTTCTTTTTTTCTTTTTCAATACTGCCATTTTTTTTTTCAATACTGCCATTAGTAATAGTTCAAAAAACAAAAATTAAGACAGCTAATCCCTTTCCCATATCCTTTAACCCCTTCTGTTTTTAAATTAGCTTGAGAAATCACAAAACTACAAAATAGTGTTGAGATTTTTTTAGTGGCTTTCTGCCTTTTTAACAGATTGTATTTTAAATATTTTCTCCCAAATCACAGCTATGAGCTAATTCTTTCTTTGCATCAAAGCTGGGACCCTCACTTAGTAAGAGGGCCCTGGGAGCTGGAGTTAGAAGAAGAGGCATCATGTGCATTGGCTGCGCTGCTGCTGCTGTGCTGTGACGCAGCTCTGGGTCATTTTGTAATAGTTCGTGTCCTGTAAGAGCTATAATAAAGATGCAAGGTGGGGGAGGAGTGCTGTTCTTCGCCCTGGATGGGAATTTCCTACAAGTTTGTGCAACATCCTTAGCATTATTAACAAAGATAAATGACTATCATTTTTACAGAAAGTGCTCTTCATGGTTCACAACTCTTACAGACTGTGCAAAGTTCTCTTGTATTTGGGTCTTTTCTTGTTGCAGCTAGTGACCTTCCCACTTTCAGAGAAAAATGGAAAAATAACAATATCTCGGTGGAAGACACGAATGTGGTGCAAGCCACAACCACACATCACAACCTTTGGTTTTGCAAAACTTTGGCTTGAATTCTGCAGTGAGTGACTAGCTCTAATACTATACCAGCTAACCAAGCCCAGCACATGCATTTCACAGTGCTCTGGGGCAGCTGCTTGCTGATGTCTTGAAGCTGTATGTTCCACTCCTATTGAACAAGACAGTATATAAACCATCTATCATTTTCTAAGCCACTCCTTAACTATAGCCTGAGGTCAGTAAAGCAACTGCACACATTCCTCTTTGGGTAAATATTAGCTAAGGACTTAAATTGAAGCAGGAGCCAAAGTGTTTTGCTAGCTCAGGAACAAAGATTCAGACAGCCCTAAAATTTTGGAACAAGTGCCTTGACAATATACTTGCAAATTTGAAGTTAGTACTATGGAAATTTACACAAAGGCAGAGTAGAAGGCATGCCAGTGGAGTCCGTGTCTGAGGTTTAATAACTGCATGCCATGTTTATAGGAGGAACTTTTGTATGCTCTGTTGTGATTTTTACAGTTGAGTTTGAGCATAAATCATAGTGAGAAATTAACTATGCATGAATCGCTTGTAGTCAAGGCTGAGGCACAACAGGTACCTGTCCAGAGTATTTTATTCTTGTCCTTCTTTGAGAAAAAATGTTTTCTTAATTTGCATGCGTATTCTTAGAATGACAGAATTATTCAGATTAGGAGACAGTCTAGTCCAACCTCCTGCTGAGAGCAAGGTCACCTATTAATTCAGGACAGGTTGATCCCCTCCCCGTAGGCACCAGGGTGCTATTAGGTGCCCCAAAGTTGTTCCTGCTCCAAGCTGAGCCAGACACGTTGTGGCAGCCTCTCCTTGCAGAGTGAGTGCTCCAGCCCCACCATCTTGATGGCCTCCATTGAACCTCCTCCAGTCAATTCTTTCTTGCACATTTTCTCTACTTTCAGCCTATTTTCTGCAATNTTAATTGAAAAATCCTGGTTCAAAGGTCTGTTCCTTAGGCTGTGTCATCAGACTCAGAGCAAGTAAATGACCATTTCCACAACCAAGCAAAGGATCAAGTCCTTATCTTTCTAACATTGCTTGAGACTTCTGATTTATACCTCATGATTTACCACAGCCCATGGCAGATCTCTGAGTGTGCTGACTGCTTATCACAGGGAAGTGTAGGTGGTACAAAGGAAAGGCAGCTCTTCTTGTCCATTGCATTGCATTTCTGATCAACTAAGAGGCAGTTATGTGACTTACATGGCTCCTGTCCCTTCCCCACTGCCTTTACGCTACCACACTCCCCTAAGAAGACAGAAATCCCATCCGCTACAGCTTTGCTTTGGCCTTTGCAGCAGATGTGGAGGGACATCTGAGATCTCAGGAACTATGAGAACAGATGTTTCTCTCGGTAATACTATGACTAAAATCTGCCAGGGTTTGGTATGGGAATTTTTGAATTTTTACTTAAATATAAGCAACATTCCCTAAGTGCACAGGTATGTTGTAAGTCCCTCTGTTTTCATTAGGAAGTCACAAAAATTACGATCATGTAGCTTTCTGTTCGGACCAAAGTTTCGGTTATTTGCTGGTTTAGAAAAATCAGCCTGGGACAAGAGATACAGCCCTTGCAAGATTCAGATTCAGAACAGAAGTATACCTAGGTAAAGAGCTGTTAGTTCCTTTTTGCATTTAAAAAAATAAAGAGAAAAAGAATTTCTTTTTACCTAGTTGAGAAAAGGAGAAATTTCCGGACATCCAGACCGTGGGCCCTGACTTTAGGATAAATATGCTTTGTATTCTGGAGGTTTGTTAATTTGACTTCTACACTTATTTTTCTTTGCATTGAAGCCCCTTCTGAGCTTTTTTAAGAACTGTGATAGCTGGTTGTCAAAGTTTGTGCTCTACACATGCCTCAGTGCATCATTTGACGATGCTACTCTTACTCAGCTCTGTGTGGAAAGCAGTACTTGATCTCTGACACAAGTTTCTCCTCTATTTCAATGTAAAACTGGTGTGCCTAGTGCCGTGACAGAGAGTTGCTGTTGCAGTCTGCCTATGAGGAAGTGCTAGCATCATTTCTCTCATCTTCTCACTGACTGCCAGGCTGCTACTAGGAGTGAATAACTTTGACTGTGTTAATGGGCAAGGTGTTAAAAAAGTCTCATTTACAGCTCTGAATCAACAGTTTTCAAACCCATTGACTGCACTGACAGCACAATGGTCAACTTTTACAACTGTCCAAAGACTGCCTGTTTGAAAGAAAAGTGCTCTCAACCCCAGTCACAGCACTGCTGTGAAGATGCTTTGGAGACTTTGCCTCTCTGGCTAGCAGGAGAGCACAGTGCACAGGGAAGACCCGAACGGCTTGGTGGAGCTCTGCATCTTCATAGAAGCAACAGGCCCAAAATAAAACTCATCAAGGAGGCAATCTGTAAGTCTCATTCTCACATCAAATGGGGCCCACCAAAAAGTTCGCCACAGAAGAACGTGAGCTGATGACCAGATGCTGCTGGCCAGTCTCTCAAGTACAAATCAGTGGGAAAAATGAAAGTAGCAGTGTGGAGTGATGGATAATTTGCCATCATTCTTTATGAAGGAGAGCTTTTATTGATTCTGAAATGAGGGTAATTGTCTGATGGGTTGTTTTCAGGTGTCAGTTGCCAGCACATCTCCCATAAAACCAGATTGGGGCATTGTTAAACAGGGCTGTCTCAATTGCCAAACAGCATGATTTGTTAATGGGAAGCACAACCAACAGAGACATTAAAGAAGCAGCAAGACAATGTGCCCTAAGTGATTATCTTTGGCAGCATTTAAATTTTTCACATTTTTTCCTTTCTTTGCAGAGTAGCTAATAAAAATCCACTGAAACTGGCATATATGACACTTTATCCTGAGGGGCTGGACAGGCCATGAGGTAACACAGGAAGGCTATAAAAGCTTATTCTCCATACTTCACAAACACTATCTGCTTTGGCCTGAGTAAATCTGTAAGAGAACTGGAGAGCTCACCTGCTAAGCCCATTACATTTTGCAGCCTCTTATGGCAATTTTTGCACAGCTAGCTGAAATCTGCCTTTGATGCATCCAGTGCAGGGTGACATACAGCAGGTGGAAAGCAGCTAGGTCCAGGCTTGTGGCCTGCCAACATCCCAGTGTCCTGTGCTCTGTCCCATCAGCAGACTCTTGCTCCTAACTTTTTGCAGACGGGCAAATGTTGGCAATAACTCTTAAACCACTGAGATGGTTTATAAAATATTCCTTTGATTTGCTTGCTTTGTGTGGTTGATGCAGTACCTCTTTCCTAGTGCTTGCCCTTTAAGCACAGCCAGTGAATTTGCAAGTTCGTCTGACAGACCTTTAATTAAAACAGATGACACACAACTTTGAGCTTTTTACTACATTTTTGGAAGATATCACCTTTTTCTTTTTCTTCTTTAGCTTCACAAGTGCTAAAATATTGCTTGTTCCTAATCGCTCAAGTAAGTCCCTTACCCAGGTGCAGCTCTGTAAAACATCATGCTCAGATCACTTTTGAAGAAACTGCATTACGGTCTAGAAGAGCCACTGTGGCTTGTTCTAACATTAATGACTATGTTTGTCAGATGGAGATGAACAGCGCAGGTCATTCCTTTTAGTGACACTGCATCATCAGAAACAACCCAATGGGTAATACAGTCCCTTATCTGTTAATTTCAAACTAACCCTGAACAAGTGTAGAGTGATAGCTTGCACTACCTCATTAATGCACAGCAATGCTGCCTTGTTTGTCAGCCTACAAAAAATACACCTTACATCAAACTGGAGAAAAACCAAGCAAATGAAAAGCACATGTCTCAGGGAATGCATTCACTTTTGTCTTGGCTTTGCCTTCCCAGATAATGGGATGCTGGGTGGAGAGGGAGACTAGGGAAGGCAGCTGGGACTCAGGTGGTGTTGGCTGGAGCCTGTGGAGACTCATGCCACAAGAAAGCTCCATAGATAGGTCACAAGTGTGTTGCACTGTACAGACATTTGCTCTTTGTTCTCCCTCATTACAATGACTCTTTAGCACCATGAGGTGTTTAGGTAGAGTGCATGCATTGTCAACTATCAGGTATCCAGGCCAAATGATAGATAGTCCAGATAAGGGGGGGAGGGGGGGATGTGGGAAGGGCTTTACAAACAGTTTACACTATATGTAAATCACGTAAATCAGGCTAGCATAACACACCATGCTTATCTTTGAAAAAGAAGATGTAGAATGACTCATAAATGTAAAGAGAAAAAAAAAAAAAAGTTGTGTTTGTTTTATTTTTTAGCATGGTTTAGTTAATTTGCAAAGTGGGTAATCCACTCATGGATAATGGAGATTTGGCTGTAAAGGAGAAATACGAAAAATTGGTTTAGATAACATTCTGAAACACAGTTATTACTTCTTATTGTCCTGAAGAATTTATCACAGCAGTATTCTTATCTTTCAAAATCAGCTTTGGAGTGAACATGCTTTTACAAAATGTCACGTTCCTATGACACATTCAATAGTCTCAACTGTGCACAAAGAAGTATTGAGCTCCAGGAAGAAGTGACATCAACCATTTATTTTGTATTTTGTTCTGCAAGTATCCTGTGGAAGAGAGGAAGCAAGGAGGTATATTCATCTGAACTGAGTTCAACTGAAATACCTGAGCCTAACATTTCCTGGTGGCAACTCCAGAAGGTTGTCTACTCATTTCTTTACTTAAGGCCAGTAAATTACTTCCTCTTCAGCAACACTTCACTTTCTCTATGGATTAGGAGATCAAATGTAGTGTGATCTGGTCAATTATGATCACATAGCAAAGTTGTCCTCTGTGTATTTACCCAACATGAGACTTGGGACCAACAACCAAGTATTGCAAACCTTCAACCTTGGAGAGGCATCAGAGCAGAGCGTTAGGGGGTATCCAAGTAGTAATAAGTGGGTACCAAATCAGAACCTACTGAGTGGTGTGCTTTTTTCTGTCAGCATGTCAGCTTTGCATTTATCAAGGCCAAGAACATATAGTGTTGGTGCAGTACTATTTCTTTGAACTTTAGAAGAAATACCCGTGCAGCCTGGAGCTGAAGAAGATTCTCTACTTAGAATCATAGAATCCTTTCAGTCAGAAAAGACCTTTAAGATCATCTAGTCCAACCATTGACCCTACTCTACCAGGTCTGCCACTAAACCATGTCTCTAAGCACCACATCTACACGACTTTTAATCACATCTAGGGATGGTGACTCAACCACCTCCCTGGGCAGCCTGTTCCAATGTTTCGTAACTCTTTCAGTGGAAATTTTTTTCCTAATGTCCAGCCTAAACCTCCCTTGGTGCAGCTTGAACCCGTTTCCTCTTGTCCTATTGCTAGTTACCTGGGAGAAGAGACCAGCTCCCATCTCACTACAACCTCCTTTCAGGTAGTTGTAGAGAGCAATAAGGTCTCCCCTCAACCTTCTCTTCTCCAGACTAAACAATCCCAATTCCTTCAGCTGCTCCTCATAAGACATGTTCTCCAGACCCCTCACCAGCTTGTTGCCCTTCTCTAGACACGCTCCAGCACCTCAGTGTCCCTCCTATACTGTGGTGCCCAAAAGCGAACACAGTACTC
>VYXH01004009.1:13123-53778 GCA_013397275.1 Burhinus bistriatus | reverse complement strand
GCTTGAGACCTGCCGCCAGCTGGATTTAACACCACTCACCACAACTCTCTGGGCTCGGCCATCCAGGCAGTTTTTAACCCAGCGAAGAGTACACCTGTCTAAGGCATGGGCTGCCAGCTTCTCTAGCAGAATGCTGTGGGAGACTGTGTCAAAGGCCTTACTAAAGTCCAAGCAGACAACATCCACAGCCTTTCCTTAACCACAGGCATAAAACTGAGTTGCATAAGTTTCTTCCTATATTAAGTTTCCATTTATAAATAGTTTATAAAGCATTAATACATTATTAATAGACATTAACCAACAGTGATAAAGTTTGACAAGTTGTTTATAAACATTGGCTTAGAATTAGCTACATTACCTTCTCCTGCTGTGTTTATAGCCATTTGCAGCATAGACTGCCCATGCCTATAACAAGCTCAAAGCCTTCATTAATCACATACTGCTCTGTAAGAATGTAACCTTAAAATAAAGCCTGGCCAGTTCTTCCCCCATTCGTTTCTGCAAGCAAAGTCACCCTGACACAACTTCCTGACACAACTGGTAAGTGAGCCTACCAGGGGAGGTGCCTTGCTAGACTTGCTGCTTACAAACAGAGAAGATCTGGTGGGTGATGTGGTGGTCGGAGGCCATCTTGGCTCCACTGTCCAGACTGCAGTAATTGCAACAAGCACATGTACCCCCTACAGCAGACATTCCAAGCCATGAAGGTCTATGAAGTATTTCTGAGAGATGTGCTACACCAAGGCAATGCTGCTACTGCCATAGGAAGCAAAGCAACTGCTGAAATTGCAAAACTGGGCTGGAGACTGCTGTTCCCACCAGCAAGGGCACGGATGGCTGCTTCTTGGAGTTGCTACACCCCTAAGCCATCCATTTGAATCCATCCTTCCTCCAGCAGCACTAGCCAGTGTCACCTGGCATCAAAGGTGTTGGTGCAGGCAGCAGGGTCAGACATCATGATGTATGTACACTTCAGCCATATATTGAGCTCTGTACCTCTCTGGAAAACATGTCCAGGGATGCACACACTGGCAAAAGGTTGTGAGATGCAGCTCTAGAAGCATGCTTTTTTCTGAAAGTATGACTGAGAACAGTGAGAGTAGCTGAGTGATGGTCAAGCAGCCAGCTCTGAGTTGGGAGTGCAGCTGCTGCACATGGGCCTGTCACGCTGGAGAGCTAGTGACACCAAGTCCAAGTCACCCACAGAGCTATGGCACTGAACTTGTTCAGCTGCACCTCCTGCAATCCACACCAGTGTCTCTGCACAGCACCACACCTTACTGTGCAGACAGGATCCCTTGCTTACAAGGCATCATGGATGTCACTAAGATTCACCAAAGAACCATAACTTCAGACACTGTCCCTGTGTGAAAGCTACAAAGGAAATAAAATTGCTTTTGTTGATGCAGAGATAGCATCTTATATTTTATAGCTAAATTCAGTGCAACTATTTTTCCTTTGCTAAATTAGGGTGTCATTGCTACTGGCAGAGCAGCAAGTGCAAGAGTTAGTGAAAGCCTCTGTATTTATTTAACCAGGGAAAGAACCCTTGAGATGTATACATAGCAGATTAGTCAAACTGAACAGAACACTCTCAAAATTACTGCCTTGAGCTGTATCCCTTGATTTCTTACTGATGAACTCTATGAAGGAGTTATTAATGTAAAGGGAAGGAAACCTTTTAAAAGTCACAGTTGCTTGTAAAAAATTCTGCAAAAAGCTCCACTAAATTAAAAGTGTTTTGGAGAAGAATGTAATTCTAGTTTCTAGGCACTGTCACAAGACAGATTTACAATGACTCATGAAGTATTTATTTGATTATATGTTGCTGTGCTGTTTCAGCATCCCAATCACAGAAGAGTCTCCTGTCTTCATTAATGCCTACTGCAAGCTTTCAGATGTTTTTGGACTTAATGGCTTATTTGCTTGGGTTTTTTTTAATGAACGGTTTCATTCTAGTAGTAACACAGCAGTTCACTAGTGGTAGACGGAAGAGCCAATTGGTACTTCCGTTCTAAGATGTTTTTCTGAAGTTAAAACCACATCTGTATGGAATTTGACATACAGGCCCGAACGCATTTTTAACTTGCTTTTTAACTCCATTAACTTATTGCTAGAGATGCTATATATGCAAGTACTAAACAACATTTTTTAGACTTCTTCCTGCAGAATAATAGTCCAATTTTTCAGTCACTTAATCCTTTGTGTGGATGGCTGCTCTCAGCAATTAGTAGGCAAATGCAAACAGCTGAATTATTTAACTTTGCAAAGTGGCTGACGTTAAGCTTAATGGTTGAACTGTGCAAACATATGTCCACTGAAATTCAGGGCAGCAAGAAATGTCAAGTAAACAGCAATTATCCCACAAATATTTGGCATTTTAGGTATTTCTCATGTGAACATGACAGTCATTTTAGGAGGTTTTCAGATTTCAAGTAGGATGAGATTTAAAAAATGCACTATAATAACAGCTTTGGTTTAGATATAGGCTTAATTTTCTAATTTCAAACTGTTTTAAAAAAAATATTCTTCACTGGAGTTCAGAAGAGATGAAGTTTAAATTTTACAATGTATTTTTTTCTACATGGAATTAAAATCATTGGTAATTTTCCTTCCTTACTTACTGTCCCTGAAAATAAGTACTTGATAAAGGTCCAGCCTAAGCTGTATTTGGGCTAAACATCCACTGACTGCTTCCCACTCAGACTGGGTACACTTTGGGTGCTGGTGCAGCAGATGAATATGCCTGGAAAAAACATGCATTTTAGGCTACAGAAGTGGTATTTGTTTGCAAAGTTGCCTTTGTGTCCCCAGTGACCTTCCTGCAGGATCCCTGTCTTTGTCCCTCAAAGTCTGCTAGGCAGGGCTGGTTCATGCAGAGCAGGTAGTTGCAAGGGAGGGAATTTCCTTTGCATGTCCTCCTGTGCCTGCTGCTCTGCATAACAGAACCACCTCTGTGACCAGTTCCCTTGAACCCACTCCAAGTATGTAGAAGGGGAAGGATTTGCTCATTTGGATCCACTCAGGGATATGGAGACAGCTCTTCCACCAGCAAGACAAACTCCAGAGAGAGCAAAAGGAAGATCACCCTAATTTGAAGACAGAGGACAATGAAAGCACCCCTCTCCAGCAAGAGCCCTGCTCTGGCAATGTTATTGTTCAGGCTGAGAGGCCGTTTGCATTCCAAACACCCTGTTTCAGTAGTGTTTAGTTTCCAGTGAATATTGCTTCCTGAAGAGATGTTTTTCATGCTTGGCCTCAATGCTAAATCTTTTCAGAGTCTACTGCAACAGCTGGGCTGTTGCCAAGATAACAGAAGAAAAGCTGTAACATCTTTCACCACCATGAAGTCTTGGGATACTTGGAAATCAGTGCCACTTTCACCACCAGTCAACACCACTTGCCACTTGGAAATCAGTGGCAAGGTTCCTCCCATCTACTCAAAAGGGCCTGAGATATCATCCATACTGATAAGAGGACTTAATATCTGGCCAGTTCAAAACCAGTCTTTCTTCCCAAAACTTTACCTTCACACTTCTGACAGGAACCTCTGGCACTGGTGGGAGGCTTTCTATGGATGTGACACAGGAATATTGTTTATGGTAGCTCTGGCTATAGGGTCAGACCTGGTCATCTAGGACAGGTTAGTCTCTTCTACATGTTATGGATTTGCTACCCGCCCAGAGACTTCCTAGAGGCATAGCTTATACATTGCACACTAGGCTCTGTGACTAATGGCAGGCTGTCCTTTTTAAGTCTGTGATATGCTGCAAGTAAGTATGAATAATAGATATATTTTCATTCAAAGCTGCAGGCAAATACATATATATAATACAAATACTTTCAGACAAACTGTATAGTTCAGGATGATCTTACAAGGATAAGGCTGTAAGTGAGAGAAATTGGAAGTGGTGCTGCATGGTTTGTCTATTTTATGTCAACAGATTTTTATGTCAAACATACCTCCAACTGGGACAGTAATCCATACATGCCCACTGTGGCACACAAAATGTATTTGCACATACAGCTTGGATATGATACGTGTTTTATAGAACTTTATTCTGCCAAATTCAAGAACCTTCCTGTGGCTTGGCACCTGAGAAGAATTAATGTAACTTTTAAGGATGGGAGTTTGTCTAAGGAGTTACAAAACACATGGCTAAGGGTGATGGGGAACAGTTTGATTCCCAGAAAGCTTTTAACAAATCCTCACTGAAGGTTTGAAAGAAACTAATGTCTTTTCAGAGATCCTGCCAGGGACCAGGAACTGGCTGAAAGACAAAGAACAAAAGGTACAAACAGATGCTTAGCTTTCACAACAGAAAGTATTTGTGTAGTTCTGTGAAGAACTGTGCTACAACCTGTGGTGTTCAATATATTTATCAATGATCAAGAAAAGGATGTGGAAATGAAGTGACTGATGGCTCTGAAGCACTGTGTTGGTGATAAAGGGCAGCAAAAGCAAAGGCTGATCCCAAGTGAGTGGGTGCTAAATGTCACTGCAGGCAGAAAATAAGAGTCTTGAATTTACAGACAAAACAACAGGTCGAAACACTAGCTATTGTCACTTGGAAAGATCTCAGGGTCATGACAGTCTTATGAAAATGCCATTCAATACCCAGGTACAGTTAAAACGTTAAACTGAATGCAAGGATTCTTAGGAAAAGCCCAGGGAGTAAAATCAGCAAGCACTGCCATCACACTGTACAGTTATTATTAATGCCACAAAAAGCAGACCTTAACCTTGTCACATGGAGCACCGGTTCAATAGCGAGAATATCCATTGCTTCTTGTATAGATTACTTACTTCCTTCAGTTGGGAATATCTGGGCCATACATGAACACAAGTACACATGAGAAACTCAGTATATAAACCACCACATATTTGTAGGATATAGGGCAGTCAACGCACAACACCTGCATCTCTGCCATTTAAAGCCAGCCTGTTAGTTGCTGCACAGGAGGCCACTGGTTTCTAGTTTCAAACTTCACCCCTTCAAATTTCAATGTCAGTGGAGGGAAAGGTAGTTATAGGCAAGATTAAACTACAAAGAAAAGAAACAGGACAGAAACCAACCTCCGTATTGCCTTATAAATGGCCAAACAGCAAAGATCTAGAGAAGGTATGAAGCAAGAGAAAAACAAGCAAGAAAATCTGAACAACAGTGTAAAAATGAGCAAAAAAGGGACAGAAATAACCCCTCACTTTCTGTTTTCTAAGAGTTTTGTCCCTGCTGTTGTGGACACACAAGCAGTGTTACTCTGCTTAAAGAGGATATGATGTGCATGAGACCATCCAGGGCACTGTGGAAGTCAAACACAGAGGCCTCATTACGATTTTGATTTCTTATATTCTCATAAAACTTGTCAGGGGTGAAAAAAGAAAATAAGTTGATTGCCTGATGGTTTTTCCAGGTGATGTAACAAAGCTGAGCTAGAGGTAAACTAGATTTAATTCTCACCTTATGAAAAAAACATAAAATTCTGCAATTGCTTGAGACGCTGATCTTGGCTCAACAGCCTTGTAAACCCCAACTGGTAGGAAACCATAAATGGAGGTTGATATTGAGTCAGTGTAATTCAGCCCTCTGAACTAAAGTAAATGGAAATAGCTCTAAGTCTTCTGAATCTGACCTTTGTTTGGCCTTGACAAGGATCAGGGCTACAAAAAATTAATATCCTTGCTGCATGGCACAGTCAGTAGTCCTGAGTAACTACCCCTACTCCTCTTCACAGGAAGCAGCTACAGGTTTCTTCATTTTTTTTTTCTCTGTTGCCTACATAGGAAACGGGGAAGGCTGCTTTCCAGGACCTGCATTCAACAGTCATGGTGCATGGGAGGACCTGCTTCTCGGAATGTTATGATTAATAATTGTGACAAGGAGCTCTTATGGTAAGAGGTTTCTGAATATCTCTGAGACATCTGAATCACAATGTTATTCATAATGTGCAACCTAAAACCTGACAACTAAATATGGGGTTAAAGTCAACTTTCTGCAAAGCTTTGAAGGATGCTGTCCCGCAAGGCTGGGAGATTGTTTAGTTGTCAGCTACCGATGAATAACCATTCTTAGTCACTATCCAGTGACTCAGCTTGTAAAATCCCTAGATACTGTCACGTCTTCTGTGGATACTATTGAATAAACCTTCACATCTGGCAGCCAGGACTTCTTTTAGGCAAGATGCCTTTTATGAAGCAGCCTTTGGACACAGTGAAACTGTTCCTAATAGGTACAATGTGAGGTCATGGCAATCTAGGTTATTCCTTATCTTAGAGATATAAGCTGTGCTAAGCACAGACTTGGAACATGGATAGGGAAAGCTCAAATTGTGCAGAAGCTCAGTTTGGATCAGATTCTTTCCCTGCCTCTGTCCCATCCTGTTCATAAACTAAGGATGAGAAATCTCAGTCAAAAAGGACTGCCCACTTTCTTGACCTCCTGCATGAAACTGTAATATAAAAGAGAAACAAGCCTCGTAGACAGCTCAATCAGTAATGCTTAGAAATGCTGGGGCTCTGTGAGGCAGCTGTGGGAGGTGCATAATGCTCAACCAGGACCAGCTGTGCTCTGCAGATCTCATTTGCCACAGTTTCAGCAAGAGGTATGAAGGAGGACAGTCCCCAATGACAGAGGTGCAGATCATGTCGGTACAGATGTAATTAGACTGGAAAAAATGTAATATAGTCATCCTAGTTTGCACTAATTGTAGCAATGGAAAGGATAGGCAGGATACCCATATGTTAATGCCAGCAAAATGCTCCTGGTGTAGCTATAATGTGTGTCTTGAGCCCTTTGAAACAGCAAGAGTGCTTCTTTCTAATTTCATGCACTGCCTTTACAGTCTGAAGCTGTATTTAAGACAATAACCAAAGACCTAATTTTCTAAAACTTTGCAGAAATCTTTCTTCTGACAAGGCCAGAAATACCACAATGGCTAATTTTGTTCTTCTGCTTGAGGAAATAAAAGAACCAATGCAAAACAAAAGTATTCTGTACTTGCACGTGTCTGTG
The DNA here is from genome assembly GCA_013397275.1 of Burhinus bistriatus. Taxonomy (NCBI): domain Eukaryota; kingdom Metazoa; phylum Chordata; class Aves; order Charadriiformes; family Burhinidae; genus Burhinus; species Burhinus bistriatus. Next base: position 46,765 of record VYXH01004009.1, on the reverse strand, counting down.
AGAGTATTTGGGGGTCCTGTCTACTGAAAAAGACACCCTGGTCTATTCTCATTTCACTCAGATTTATCTAGCACAGGTTTAAAAGAAGTTGAGGAACCACCTTGCTAAAACTGTGTGCAGCATTGAAGTACCTCAGAAATGGCAATTTGCTCAATCAGGTTCAGGCACTTCAGTGAAATGGCATATGTACATGTTCCCCTGAAAACACCTCCCCCAGGACAGTATTCACCTGGAGGGACAAGACCTGGGAAGCTCCTGCCAAGGTGAAAGCAGCAGGGGAGCAGATAGGCTAAGGTGACCAGTCCCAGGGTGCATGGGGACAGCTTTGCAGGGGAACATCAGGCATTCCATGAAGAAGCCCTTGGGTTTGGCTGGCTCTAAACAGTGTTAGTCACAGTGAAGATCATGTGCTGGTACACTGTGGTGACCGAGCCAAGTGCCTGCCAGGGTGTAGGGAGCATTCAGCTTCCCTACAAATTCTCTATGGCACATTGCTGGTCAGGTGGAAAGTCCCTCTCCACTGCCTGTAAGACATCTCAGTGCTTTTAGCAGGGATGATGATTCAGGTCACAGGCAGAAGGGAAACGTGAATGTTAGCCCAAGAAGGTAGATCTCCTTGTTTGTGTATGCTTTGGAGATAAACACAGCAAGAAGCAAACTCACCCCACCTTGCAAAGAGGAAGACAGTCTTCTGACATGCAGATGAGATGACATAGCTACAGCCACTAACTTGCTGCCATCTTCTGTGCATGGGCTGCTGCTGGCATTGCTGAGCAGAAGGACAGAATCCAGCTTTGCAGCACACATTAGTGAAGGCTGGCTTCTGTCATCCTAGCAGAGTTCAAAACAGCACACACAGGTAGACATTGGTAACTCTTTGCCCTGCCCAGTGCACCACACACCTTTCAAGGACATATTCCAGCTGCTGCAGCTAAAGTCTGTAGAGAGGACTACAGCAGTGAAACTAACATTAAATCAGCACTCAACTTCACTTCAACAAAAATTTCTACTTTCAGTTCTTGAAAGGTCCTCCTAGGTACATGCATCTTGGAGATAAAGTATCAGGAGTTTTGATCTTGGGGTTTCTGTTACCACTAAAACTTCCTGACAGAATTACAGCAGTATTAGTTACAAATACGAGATTATCAGGATCTATATCTCAAAAGTCAAAAGGAGCAAGATTAAGCTCTTACTCTCAGTATGTATTTTGCATGGACAATTACACAAGAAGAACATTAAGTTTGCAATATTAAGCACGGATAATGACGTTAGATAACGCCCGATTCTCCGGTTTGGTTGATTTTGTGGATGGATCATGATTCACGTTTCAACAGTCTGACCTCAAATTTACTTAGTGCTCAGGAGAGAAGTAATACGTTTTTTCAGTAAGATTATATCATTATTTCCCTTCCTTGTTCCAAGGTGTGGCATTGTCCCCTGTTCTGATATTTATACAGTTCCCTTTCTCCAGTTTTCCTCCATTCTCCATTAGTTACTCAGTATTTAAAATCTGATGAAAATGAACTGCTATTAATTTCCCCAGTTATTATGGCTTTCATTATTATATTATCTGAAAGCTTCAGAAACATGCAATTATCATCATGATGACACAAGAGGCTGTTATCCTATTCTCACAGTGGAGGATGAGAGGCACAGAAATAATAATACATTTCAGGTATGCTGTTTGAGATAGGTTGGACCTGATTTATCAGAGAAGTTACCGTTACACAGAGCTATGTGATCCAGGCCCAGTTCACTGTTATTTCCCAAGTGCTCAGCATACTGACAAACCAGACTACTAGCTCTCAAAATTCATGTTCTCCTCTCCTGGGGAGGGAAGGGAAGGGAAGGGAAGGGAAGGGAAGGGAAGGGAAAATACAACCCTCTCCTCCACCTCCCTCCGCCTCTAAACCATGGCAAGCATGGTCTCTGTCTCAGTTTGTTTTTTCATGGTGATTGAGTCACCATCCCTAGATGTGTTTAAAAGTCCTGTAGATATGATGCTTAGAGACATGGTTTAGTGGCAGACCTGGTAGAATAGGGTCAATGGTTGAACTAGAAGATCTTAAAGGTCTTTTCCAACCTAAATGATTCTATGATTCTATGACTCTATGGTTCATCCAGCAGGGAGAGCATATGTAAATCCCTGCTCCCACAGCTGACTTAGCCTTGGCCAACACTCCTGAAAGTGTTCTTCCTTCACTCTCAGTGTTACTTGGCATGTCTATGTTGCTTCCTGGGGTAGATGAGGGACTTCCTGTGACTGAAGGGCACCTGGGAAGAAGGGGAAGCTCATCACATGAAACAGCAGTGTCACTGCCTCCACCTTCATTAGCTCATTACATGGGGCAAGGGTGTTAGAGATAATTCCTAGCCATCAGGGTGATGCCACAATGAAATCTTCAAGACATGTAAGGGAGATAAACCCCCTAAGCCCTGCTGATTTCCTTAAATGACAGATGCAAAAGGAAGGGGGGAAGAAAAAGGAGCAGTCCTTCAAAAACATTAAAGGGAGTAGTTTAACCTATTACCATATCTTTTGAGGCGGTGTCCAGGATTAGCAGGCATAGCGCTGTTGTGGAGACCACATCCCCCATGCTTTGGGATATTGCTTTGGCTTTAAGTCTGGAAGTGGCGAATGGATTATGTTACCATTTGTTTCATTAAAACATAGTAACCCAAAGTAAAGCTACTTGGCTTAACGGACTTTTGATCTGACCCTGTATATCAGTAGTTAAGTTCAATTACAAGCAAAAGAAGGATTTCCAAAGGAGGGCTCATGAGACTGGAATTACTTGCATACCAAATACTTATGGAGTACAGAAACAAACCATGCAATGATGTGTCTTCATTGTGTTCCCAAGTGTTTGCAACACTGGGCAATTTTATGTTTAGTTTTGAAAGTTTCTCATGCTTTCCCTGCTGCCTCAGCCTCACGGTAAGCATAACATAGTCCGCACCAATGCATCATCAGCCAAAATTTGTCCCAGCATGGAAATCCCTACATGACAGCTTTAGGAGAAGCAAATTCAGTGGGACCAGGAGAAACCTAGGGAGCACTTGTCCTAGCAACCCTGACAACATTCATTATATAGGAGCATCCTCATTCTTCCTTCAAAAGATAGCACCTTGACTGAAAAGCACAGAAATAAATCTATCCTGAACACTGCACAATGGTATGAAGATACTCAACCTGGCCATAGCAGCCTGAACTGCAGGCAGCAGTATCTATCTGGTTTCTCAGGTCTGGCTGCATTAGATTGTGTTTCCATGGTTGGAGAACTACCAGTCTCTGGTTAGCTGGCTTTAAGTTGATTTGGTACTTAACACTACCCTGCAGCTTATAGAAGTGTAGACATAATCCTTGAGAAGTACAGAGGATAAAAATGGCTAAACTCTCAAAAATCAGGAAAACATCCCCCCACCTAACTGCTATCAGCAGCTCCAACATTTTATAACCCTTTTATAACCCTTTTATAACCATTCAAAGAAGAATGGATTTATTTCACATTCAGAGCTAGGAAACCATTGCACGTTGCAAGGCACAGAACAGTTCATTTTTTTCTAATAAAAATGGCAAATCTCTGGTTTAATGAAAATGATTTATTCCCCACTGAGAAGCCTAGATAAAGAGAAGATAATAATTGAGGATGCTGTGTGGTATGATCCCAGTTTCCCCTGAAAATGCAGCCTTGGAGTATAGATTATGTTTATATTAGAATGTAGCCAAACTTTATAACTGAACATTTTGCTTGCTTATGCATTGTGAGTGCAGTCTAACTGTCTGGTGGTTAACCAAAATAAGCAACTCTTTCTCCATCCACACATTGTTTTAAGAGCCTACAAATAAATTTCGTTGTAGGTGAGGCTGGAGGCTTGTCAAAAGTCAATGATTCAGAGTGACTAAGAATTTAGGAATAAGAACAAAATTGTGCCAACAAGTTTCCAAGCAGTCTCAATGCTGCCTCAATCTCCATCACGTAAATATGGCAAAAAGTATCCTTTAAGTTCATTAAGGCAAACACTCATCTTCATGGTGCCATTTGCATCAGACCAGCTGTGTGTAAACTATGAAGAATCCACTCAATTTTTTGTTTTGTGCTATTGTGTTAAGTATACTAATGTTTGACCTCAAAACTGTTTCATATTTATACACCAGTGTTTCCACCCTCTGAAGGAGGAACTGAGATCTTTCCCTAGCATAACTAACCTCTGTCCTAGCAAAGGTCACCTCAAAGGCGATATGCTTTTCATAAGGAAGAATCTCCTCGTTTGGCTCCTGACATTTTGACACACCAGTATTTCCAATGCTGGCAATGTCATCACAAGCTTGAGAATATGCATTGCTTCTGCTAAAGTGCCTTCTACTAGTTTCAGTTACCACTTGAAAATCGCAGCTTACATTTTACTCAGAGAGCAGCTTTCCTGATTTGAGGGCTTTTGACAGGATCTGTAGAATGGAGGGGCTGCAAGCTCCAATGTTTTCCTCACCCCAGGATGGAAAACACAGATCTCCATGAGCATAGATGTTTCACGTACAAAAAATGGGTATTCATCAAAATCGGTTTTGCCGACATTTTTTTCACAGTGGAGGAAGGAACCCTTCCTCCTCACCTCCATTTCATGCCCAGAACTAATGAATCTGTCTAGACATGGATGGTTAAGGAATTCAGGCACTTCTCAAAAGCCCCATAAACCTTTATCACTCATGATTAACAAACAATGTTTACATAGCTATGTCAACCTTAACTTTGCTTCCTTGTCTATTTCTGTAATGGAAATACACTGTTGACATTTGATGTTGATTTTAATCTCTTGTTTATTGACTGGATGGTAAAGATTTTGAGAGGGACTCAGTCCCAGCTGTAGTGAGTTGTGTTAGTGTTTCAGATATTTTCCGCAGCGGTAACAAGTTTGGGAGAACTGAAGGGCATGTTTCAAATGAACTGCACTGATCAGTCCTTCTGTTGTGCAGACCATTTCTATTTTCTCAAAAAATCAGGGAATCCACAAACAAAGCATTTGTTACAATACAGCAAATTGACTGCAAGTTTCACAGGTATTTGCTTCATAAAAATGAAGTGATATTTGTTTGCAAAGTATTAAAAAAACATATGAATAGATAGAAATGCAAAGGGACCCTGACAGTCCCACCAGGATGGACACCTTCATCCCTTGCTCTGATGTTGTCCAAAGTATATTACCCATCTTTAAAATGTGCTCAGATTTATGCATATGTCAGGCAACTACATCTCCCTTTTTCACCACAGGAAATTAAACCTATTGTAAGATTGCTCAGACTTCTCATCCTTCCCAGAACAAGGTAGGTAGAGAAAAGACATAGCCTGAACACTACCCCTGCTAGAGCAATAGATAAAGTAGCTGGGGTAGAAGAGAGGAAGACAGTTTCTGCAAGAGAAAAAGCTTAGTATAAACTTCTTTACTCTGGTCAGCAGGAATCAAGGACCACATTCATAGAAAAAAAGTAAGCTGGGGAAGCACAGTGAAATCACTGGTCCTTGCATAGTCCTTATAACAAAACCACAATCTGGGCAGAAATAGTACAGAAAGGAAGTTAGTTTTTACTTCCTCCAAACTTTCTCTCCTGGACTCTTTCTTTCTCGTAGTCTTCCTGCCACACACCTTTGTATTGGTGTCCCAGAAAGATTCTCTGCTTAATCCTGTATTACTGCTGACTTTAGGCTGCAGTCTTTTGCAATGGACTTGTTTGCAATTCCCTTTCTATTATTCATGATGCTGAAAAATATCAATATTTTTTAAAAAATAAATTGAAATTATTAAAAAAATCAATGAGCTAGAGAGCGTTTATTCTGTTGTATTCAGTCACAATAAATGGAGACAGCAAAGATAAAGACTGACATAAATAGGAGGAAGGGAAGAAAGAGACTACAAAATATCAAAAAGCCACATGTTTCTAATAGTGAAAGGCTTTTGCCTTTAGCTGCTTTTGTGCTGAACATGGAGTATCTGAGCCTTCATTAAGGACTGTGGCATTTGATTCTCTCAGCCTGAGAAGGTTTCCACAAACAAATGATGCATCTGGGAGATGAGTTTGAAGACATGATTCCCACTGCTGGGAATCTGTATGGAGCTGCAGACTTTGTGATTTCAGGAGGTTTCAGCCTTAGTTAACAAAAACATGAATGCATAGAGAGAAAGTGATGGTAAGGGAAACCAAAAGTGTGAGCATGAATTTACCGTTTTAATAAAGCAACTGATCCTTTAACCATCTTACCCTGAGGCCCATTACGATACTGAAAGAGCATCCATGAACCTTTTACTAGGCTCCAGATCAGTTCCCATGCCAAGCATGAGGTAGGTTTTCACTACTTTCATTTCAGTACCCATATGGACAATGGTCAAAGGCGATATTGGAGAAGAAAGGAGCTTCAGTGCTGCACAGGCCCAGATCCTTCCAGGTGCTGAAACCCATTCTCTCCAGGGGGATCAAAATACCCACACACTTACGGTTACCTGGACCCCCATGTGCTCACTGCTGCTCTCCCTGCCTGGAGGCTACGATTCCCCATCCCGCCCTTGGACACAGAGAAGTCAGGGAAATGCTTCAGAAAATGTCTATTTTATGGACAGCTTGATAACCCTCCTTTACTACTGACCTTTCTGTTAATTCTCTGACTTCTTTGTATACTGAGTAAAAAGAGAAAATCATTTAATATTAAAATGCTCTGACTGAACAAAACTACAAACAAATGTTTCTGTAATTCTTTACAAAGACAATAGTCAGTTTATCTGGCCTCTCCTCTACACCTTTGTGAGATGTACTTGAAATTCAGCTAGTCATATAATTTCCATATATATAAGCTTGCCTTGTACTTTTCATTAGAGATACACATTTTTATGCTAAATGCTTTCTCAACAAGCATGATATTAAATCTTGATCTTTTCTCTGACACACTAAATGCTGTAATATTTGACTCTTAAATACATGTGTATTAAAAAGGATTAAAACCTAGTTTATCTTATCTGATCCCCACTTTTGAAAACAAGCAAACAATAGAAACTCTAAAGGTGTCTAGCAGACTCCTGGATAAACAGACTGAAGCAGTGTCCCATTGAAGCAGTCATCTAAAAAAAAAGTTGGATTGAGTCAAGGAAAGAACTGCTATTAAACACTCTTCTTACCTAAAGAGCCACCCAAAGTGGAGCTCCAAATCCTGGAGGTCCCTGCTGCTGTGGGTCAGATGCTGCCCTGCCTTTTCCCAGTGGGAAAAGTTGACTGGGGAAAGCCACAGGTCTCCCAAGACCGGAGCACAAGGCAGTGCTGACAGAACTTGTGGTTATGCGACAGGTCCCAAAGTGTCCTGCATTTTCCCTGCTCACCCCAACTTTTGCAACTGCAACAACAAAGGAGAAACTTAGCTTTTCCTAACAACTCTTCTCCTCCCCATCTCCCCCCATATTAACCTTCTGACTGCAATCAAAATTTGCAGGAATGAACAGGCTACAGGCTCAAATGGATGCCTGTGGATGAGTACACTCCCCTTCCTCAACTTATATATTTTCAAAACTTGGTTTTTTAGGAGCTGGCTCAGGATCTCTGATGCGCTAGGAATGCAGACTAAAGTTTATAGCTTCCACAGGGCTATGTTTTCTTTAGTTTTTCCTTTGCTTTGGGCAGTTTCACTCCCCTGAACTGAGAACCAAAAACTCTGTGGTGACCTCTGAGACACTGGATGTTGGCATTTGCATATTTCACCTGGTGGCTGCTGGGCTCCAAATGGGAGCATAGGAAGTAAGATAGGAAGAGGAAGATGTAAGCTGTTACACAGCTTCATGAGAATTTATCTTTATGCATGTATATATCCATACACACAGAAACGCATACACACATATAAAGTCATCCAACATACATATCTATGTGAACAGTGCAGAAAAATTAGTTCTTCTTTCTCATGTGGCTATGTGTAAAAATTACAAGATTTTCCAGATATTTATCTCCCAAAGGATTTGCCACTTGGCATTAACAGGCCTACAAGTGAATCTCTTCAAGGAGAATTATAAAAGGCTTTGACATATGCTTAAGTATAAGCAATTAAGCTCTTCCTTTATTCAGCCACGTGTTTAAGCATGTGTCTTACTGTCAATGCATGCTCATACCTTAGAGTAGTCACTGGAGTATAGGCGTATGTTTTGAGGAGATGGCAAAAAGCTTTGTGACTTGGTGCCATTGCCAGGATGGAGATGTAGGAAGATGTAGATGATGGAAAAAAAGCCATTCTGGGCTCCCAAAGTAATGACTGGAATTCTCCACATTCTTGAAATGAAAAACGCAATTTTCAAAAATGTCAAAGTGCTTGAAAAATATGCATCCCATCAACCTGCAGGGTCTTTTAGGCTATTTAGTGCCAGAGAGCATTTGAACATTGTATCTTGTTTTGCTTTTTCCTCATGTTGGTTGCTTCTCAGACATATGTTCCACCCCTTCCCTGAGGCTGGTATCACACAGTTCAGTATATTTCAAATATATTAATCTCTACAGACTTCAGTAACAGGCAGCACACAAATCTCCATTCACAGTTACAGAATACAGCTAATTATGTCGGCACAGCTCCCTCTGCTGCTTCAGGACAAAAAGATATTTTTGCACCTAGAAGTTTCAGTATCAGTGTATTGCAAAAGAATTTGTATCAAATAGTTTGCAAAAGAAAATCTCATTGGGAAATTTTTAACTGTAGCTTTTTGGATTTAGGAAATCCAGCTAAGAGTTTCCTGCTTCTGCTGACTGTTTGCATAGGCAAAGCTTATATACCAAAGCTGACTTTAGAACAAATGTTTCTATCATCCTTTTGCTGAAAGCAAATACAAAATCAAATCAGGTTTCTATAAAATCCCATCAGATGTGCCTTTGAATCTGACAAACAACCTGACAGAAAGCACCTTACATGGGTGGATAAAAATTAAAAAAATATTTCAGTTTCAATCTACTAAACATCATTACAGAAGTAAGAAATTGCTCTTAAGACATTTCTCAATGAAAATTTTTAAAGAGAAACCTCTAAGCTCCACCCAGTGAACGAAATATTTTAATTCAACTAACTATCCAACAAAGGAATACTTGAGCAAATATGTGCAGAAAGAAGTCCAGAAGCTGTTTCCTGGCATATTCTTGGACTTTTTTATTTCCTTACTGATAGTTCAATTCCTACGTAAGAAATATTTCAATAATTGTTCTAAGGAAGACACCAAAATCATGCTTAATATTTCCCTTGGACTACAGAGTAGTTTGCTTCTATAATATTTTGCAAATGTTACCACCACCCTGAACACTGTGGGATATTCACAAGAACATCTGGTGTATTGTTCTACTTATATTTATGTATTGCCCTTCTTCTTTCACTCCCTTTGGTCAGTCCAAGCCTCTAGCCAGGTCTTCCTGGGACACAATTCCATGTTCACCACTGTTGGCAGAAATCTTTTTATTTTGGTTTAAGTTATTTGTGTTACTTTTGTGTGTCTGTCCCTAAAGCTAAGCAGTATTAAGCCTTTTACTGAAAAAGAGCCTTAGCAACATAAACTGTAGAATATTGTGCATAGATATTTACCTCCCCCTTTGTGGTTTACTAACACTTTCAAATGAAGGCTTCCTTGCTCATTTAATTCAGCTTTCTTCTACTTTTGTCAAAGCATTTTGAAAATGTTTTCTCATTTTTGGGAGAGAAAGAAAATAGTTTTTTTACAGTAATACGTATTTTGTATTAACAAAACTACGTCTGTATAATGAAATAAATTCTTCTTAATTTACTGAGTCCTGATGTACAGTTCAAGTGAAACTTGCAAATATTTGTGTGGCATTTCTGGAGCTTCTACTGTCTCCATTTCTGGCACACATATGTGCACAAAGGGCTTGTGGTAGTCTGGCAGTATTCAACATCGGCGCTGGTGAGGAACAGTTTGGTACTAAACTCAAAACCAGGTGCTGTGTGCAGGGGATCCTGGCTCTCAGGTGACAGTTTGTAGTGAATGAATTAATTTTCTTGTCCATTGTCCTCTCTCTGTTGTGCTGATGATGAAATGATAGTTGCAGCAGAAAGCCCGTGCTGCAGGACGGGATTGTACAAGTATCCAAAACTACTGCTTCAGCTTCTGGACCATCTTCTCCCCTTTCCTGCCTTACACCAAAGGATACTGATGAGTTGAAGGCTTTGAGTTGAAATGCTGTTTCCAACACCAGTTCTCTGCTTCTTCAAAATTTATTCTGTTACTTACGCCAGGGCAAAACACAGATAAGACCTGGCCTCTTCAGTTCAGCATTGCTTTGATCCCGAGGCACTAAGGAGCAGGGAACTGCAAATGACACATGGGAAGGGGAAAACAGGGCAAGATCAAAGATCCGCCAAGCACTGTGCTCTGCTGCTGCTCTTGTTCTGCTGTCCCAGGACCATGGCCATCAGAGGTGTAAGCAGGAAACAACCCTTCTGAGGCAACTCCGTATTGAAAATTGCAAGACAAATGTCTGCAATGGAGCACAGTAATTTCGTCAGGGGAGTCTTCTCCAAAGTCCTCAATGTGAAGCTTGCCTCCATGCCAATGCCCAATAAAAATGAATAATGTGAATGGTATAGCACATAAAACCCCTATGATCAAAGAGAATCCTCTTTCCTACAGTCACAAAGTAGTTAAAATCATTCACACAATGTTTCCAGTGTGAGAGGCAGTAGCAAGGAACTCCTTGTCTTTCCTTCTGCCTCCCCACCTTCTGTGTTGGGAATGGGTACTTTCATTCATGAGATGGGTGATTCACAAGCAAATCATCCCAGTTGTGCGGAAGCACCTCTCCCAGCCGGCTTCTCTGGCACTGCTTCTGCTTCTTCCTCTGCGACAATATTGTTAAAGCAATAAAGTTAAAGCAAACGTGTTCATGGAGCAGAACTTGGGGGCAAAGAACACCGAGAAAGTCAATATGCTTCTGCTTTAACTTGTCTCAACAAAGCCACAGCACAAGTTGTCATTTTTTTCCTTTTCGTCAGAAACAGAGTTTGCTTGAAACTGCAGATTTAATTTTTTTTTTTCTTCTTAATGTAATATTGCAAATGAAGGGGATTTTCAAGCTAGGAGGCACTGTCAGCTCTCTTTGATCAAAAGTACAATAGATATTGATTATGCTCCAGCCTAACAACACCAGCTTAGTCCTTAGTAATATCATAAACAGAGAACACCATCAATACCTAGGTATAAAACACTGAGGGAAATGTCCTCCTGATGAGCTCTGACTTGCTTGAAATGGCTCTTTAGTAACATGCCAGAGCTCAAAAGCATGCAAAATAAACACAGTGAAATTGAAACCTTGTTAAGTACTTCTCAAAAAAATCAAGGACGTCAAAGTGTGGAACATATTTTGACAGGAATATCCTTGTAAAGTACTGTGTGAGTTAGTAGTAACCGCATTGCATTGCAGCACTTAAGATGTTAGTGTACCAGGGACATGAACATATTGGCAAAACTTAAAGGCTGTTTTAACTTGCAATTATATATTACTTTTGAATTATAGCTAAGAGCTAAATGTCCAATTTGCTTAATGAGCATGGTTGTATATTTTATTCCAGTATGCCTTTCTTTCTATGAGAACCCCTTCTTCTGTAAACAGCTGAGAAAAGAATTTATATGGCTAGTAATCTTGTTGGTTCCCCTAGAATTTAAAAGTGTTCACGTTAGGAGGGCTAATGGTTTCTGTAAATCTGAGCTGTTAATATATCTTACATCAGACACTAGGAAACCAAGGCATTCACTGCAACTGACCATTGCTCTGTTTATGCAAACAGAAAAGATGGGTGGTTCTTTAATTTTCTGGGCCCAAGCCTTCAAGCTTCCCAGGAATATCACAAAATTTTGCAATCATCAGCTTAATTGAGAATATTGTAATGATAATGTAGTCCCTCCTTATTGTAGCACACATACAACCCACTGGAACACGTCAAGAAAATACAGGAAGCCATTCTTTTCAGAGTATTGAAATGCCTATACCTGCAGAAACATGCAAAAAAAAGCTCCACGTTAGATTCAATAGCTCTCACGAGTTCTACTGAGAGATATTTAAATGCATTTAAATTAATGAAGTGAAATTAATGCATTTAAATAATGAACTTCCTCTTGAGCAGCGTGTGGTATCTGATTCTAGGTTTTATCGATGTGAAAAGACTTTTTTACCACTGATACCTGCATTAGGACTCAGATTTTGTAAACAGCTTATGTACACATGCCTTAGGACCTCTCTCTCTCTCTGGGCTGGGCCTGGGGTGAAAAACTTGCCTGGAAAACAAGTAGACCAACAGGCAGAGAAAAGCAAGAAGACAGGGTAGAAATGCTCCAGGCCACAGAGGGGACATCCTGGGGAATGGGAAGACGTGGAAGGTGAGTGTCTCACAATGAACTGCTGCAGCCTAACATGCGCACACAGCAGAGATCTTGACATTGTTATGTGAACAGAGGACATGATGCATGCTTGGCACCATGGTAGTATGACTTGTGGCATTGGCTGAGGATTGGCCTTGGAGTGAGGTAGTGGCTACTCTTTGCCTTATTGAGATGACTAACTCACTGTGAAGACAGAGGGCTGAGCAGTCCTTGCACAGCAGCACAGGACAGAGAGCAGGGCAGAAAGACTTTCCAGAGGAGGGCAGATGCAGGCCCTGCCTCAGCAGCCTGACCAGCCCATTGCTGTGCTGGATGAAGGAGCCATTCCCTTTCTATGTGCAATGTGAGACATCTTGGTGGGAAAATACATGTTCTCCAAATACCTGCTGCCTCTGACAAGTTCCTGGTGCACGCATACTGTGCTGCTCAGAGATTATTCATAATCACATTCTCCTAGTGAATAACATGGAGCAGTGATGGCTCTATCACCAAAAGTAATTTTCATCAAACAGGAGAGCAAAAGATTCCTAGCTATTTGAGGATAGGTGATCCTGTAACAGACTTGGGCTAAAATGCAGCTTACCAAAGGATGTTCTGATTAACACCAGCTGACAAATGACACACATGAAAGTCTTGCAAACCTTTGCTTTCCTGTTTTATGGTGGTGGTGCTGTAACAGAAGCCAACCACAGTTGTAAAAACTGGACCAGGGCTCTTCTCACCCCCCACTGATAAATACTAAAGGCATGGCACACCCTCAAGATCCCCAGGGGAATCAGTCCCCAGCCAATTTCCGACTTCTGTGTATCACTCCATCTGTAATACAAACCACATGCTCATTAGTCCATGATAGAAATAGGGAAGAAGGTGGCTTTCTCCTTGAGCTTTCGTGCACCTGCAGGAGAACTGTCACGCTTTTAAGTGTCATAGCTCAGACATCTTGGCATTTTCTTGCAGAGAGGGATCTCTCTTGCACAGCATCTAAGCCAAAAACCATTTCACTTAACCAGCCTCACCCTACTGGCGGCCGTGGTCTTTGGATTACTGTGATGTAAAGGCTGAAAGGTCTGCTAGAGGGAGCAGCTGGGATGAAGATCACACAGAAAACGGTCCATGATAAAATCACACTTTCACTGGCCTCTTTGTCCTGCTGGTTTGCCTTACTCATCCTTGCTGTCTCTGACTTAGCCTCCTCTTTCCAAAAATTTTGAAGTGTCTTGCAAGAAGTAGTTGGGAAATCCTCATTCAGCACATGGGAAAGATGGGGCGCTAGGATATGAAATTAAGACCGCAGTGTAGTTGGGTGAAGAGGGCAGTGAAGCTTGTTCTTTTGCAAGTCACAGCTTGGGAATTATTCCCTAAGGCCAGCTATGGAAATAAGCTTTTAAAACTACCGCTGTTTCTTCCAGCCTGATCTGCTGACCTTAACTTGTTCCTGACCTTGTGCTTTTTGTCTCCCAGCTGGAAATGAGTCCTGTGCTGCTAGCTACTGCTCTGAATGATAGTCTCTGAACATAGGGGAGTGACAGGCTGAGCCCTGCCTTCCTTGCTCACAGACTCATCTCTCTTCTTTGCTCTACTAATCATAGAAGATGTTGCATACAGGCAAAGGCAACTGCAGAAAAAATAATAAAATAAATTTTTAAAAAAGGATGCTGGAAAAGGGTCCAGAGAAATTTCTGACTCTCTGACCCTCTCTGCTGTCATGCTGGCAAGTGTAAGCCACAGCCTGCTGACAGGCAGCAGGACTGTGGGGAGAGGTCTAAGTTTCCCCGCTGGAAGCTAGTTACAGAAGGGCCTCTCTGCCTTTTTCTCTTTCCGTAAGCTGCGATGCTGGCTGGTTTTTGGGGTTACACAGCCAACACTGACCACCCAAAACCAGCAGAAGCTCTGAGTGAACCTTGAAGAAGGACAAAAAAATGGCCTTTCTCACACTCAGTGAAGCAAAATGAGGCTTTTATTTGAGAGGTGGAAAACTTTGGTTTCAAGATCCATCCCTGGCACTGCATGAGGACCCTCAGAACGAACTTCCAAGCTACTCAGAACATTTCATGCTTTTCCCAGAACCAGTCTTCAGGCTCACGTACACTCTGATGGAGTGACAGTACACTGCTTTTGGATGTATGATGTTAGTGTAAGATGCAAGAAAGGAAACCTGCTGGCCTCCTGCCACTGCGCTCACTGTGTAGTGAGGTTTTTTCCTCACATTATTACTGTTGGAACCTTTTGTACATATGTTCAGTGCTGTAATTTAACAGTCAATTACTGCCTTGGGAATAAAAAGAGAAACCATTTTGTTTTCCAACTCATACTCTAGATTTCCTAACTACTACTTTGGTTATTTTATCAGAAATTAAATTGATTTTTCTGTAGGAACATATTCAGAACTGCATCTGGAGGTCTGGGAATCATTTCTGCTTCATGCTTTTCTTCATCAAGTCTTTGAAGCTCTGCAACTTGCCTTCCCTTGCTATTTATTCCATCCAGAAGGCAGCCTTTTACTACAATAACTGAATAGAATAGTAAATACCGTATCTCTCCTTACAATACTTGTGCTTAAGCCATAAACCTCATTTCTACACAAATAAATAAGTGATTAACTAACAAACACTTGAGAAGGTGTAAAGCTTACCATAATATCCAGGCAGAAATTATTCCTAAGGACCTAAGCACATCACAGAGGTCATCTACTCTAATCTCATGTGTAGCCACTGAATTTCAGCAAATTTGAAATGAATGATAGTATTTCTTGTATTTTTTTAAAGCCTGCAAATACTGAAAGATCTGCCATGTTGCTCAGTGAATTGTGACTCACTCTCTAGAAACCTTTCCACTTTTGTTTCTGGTCTGAATTACTCTAGCTCTGGCTTCTGGCCATTGCCTTCTTCCTTCAGCTTGTTTTGCTACACAAAAGAAAGTTCTGTGATCCCTTCTCCAGGTAAGTCTCTAGAGAATGACATCAAGTCAATTCCCTTGAACATATGAAATGGACCATGCTTCTCAAATAACCTTACAGTAAAGGGAGTTTTATTGACTTCAGGTGATTTTTGCTGTTCTTTTCTGAATCTCCTCCCAAACTTCTAACATATTTTTTGATGCCTAATGCTGCATAAAGCCAAAATGATCTCCCTGTTCCTCGTTCATTCCCCTATTCTGAATAACCCCTGATTGTCTTATGGCACTGCTTTCGAGGTCCCAGCTCAATTAGACCTCTGCCATGATCCATTAGCTCTTTTGCAGTGCATTATAGGGTACAAATCTCCATTTTGCAAGTACAGCTTATTTACCTCTCTTCCAGGATATTTGACCTGTTATTTTGCTGAATAAAAACCCACAGCATTCAAATGAGGCAAACCACCAAGTAATCCAGACCTCTCCATTTAAAATCATTGAGGTACAGGTCAAGAAGCTGTATTCTAACATATTTCCAGATGAAACTGCTTGTTTAAACATTACCTGCAGCTAGTTCTTCATGATCTCTGTTTTTATAGATGCTTACCAGGGCAATCTGATTGCATGTGGGGAGTACAGGAGACAGCTCTTCAAAGAGCATCTATTTTCCTGCATGCACATTTACCCTGGTATCACTTTCCAAAAATGCTCTCAGCCTCTATAGCCTTGGGCTAGGATCTGTCAAAGACCCTTCAGGTGCACTTTTCAGACTGTGGACTCAGCAAGTTTTAATTTTGCTCTGAGAGACAGATGCTCAGTTACACCAACACAGCTCCTGTGAATGGACGTGGACCTTGCTCACACACCTATTTTCCCTCAGCCTGATTTTACCATTGAGCCTTTTCTTCTGTTTCAGCAGAAGGCTATGTCCCTTGCTTTCTTTTCTGGTTAAGTGAATTATTTAGAAGGCATTTCACCATGGAGTTGATGCCTGCACAGCTCTGAATCACCTCCACAAGTCTCTAGGAGGGTTAAGGCTGCAAGGTGACACACAGGCAGAGAGGCAGCAGGGGTCCTCTGGTGCAGATGCTGAGTTTGGTGTTGTCCAGCAAATCAGTAAAGACAGCAATTCATGTCCTCAGTGAGAAGGTTAAAATGTGTCATCTCACTAACTGGATAACCAGTGGGGAATGGGGCTGGAATGGCTCCCAGGCTCTCCAGTACTACTCAGCTCATAGCCAGTACATTTTTTCTTTAGCCTCCCCAGGGGCAGTTAGAGTACAGAACCTAGCCCCAAAGTGGCTTTCCACAACATTTTCCACATAAAAAATGCTTCTCCAAGGCCCACTAATCATTCTCAAGACTGACAGGCCACCAGCTGTGTTAAGACAACATGCACATGTTTCTTAAATACAATGCAAAACAACATGAAGGAAGCTTACTTGTTAAACCTTTCAGTTACCACAGGTAGGGGCTGATTTGTGAAATCAAAGTTATACCACTTGACCTTAGTCTTTGCGTTTGGGTAGGTACTAGATACTAATAAGATTAATGTGCAGGCACCAATTCAAAGACAAGATCAAAGGACTGCCTGTTGCACGCAGCATTACAGCCCCAGCTCCCACAGTATATAAGATTCTGTAATTTTATCATATGCAGCTGCTCAAGCAATAATCCAAGAGAGGACAGAAATGTTTTATGACTCAATCTTTGGTTTTGCTTGAGATTCACTTCAGGCTGATGACTGACAGGGGAGTTCAAGGAGTGGAAAGGTAATGATGTAGATAGCTTCTAGAAACACAGCTATGTCCATCAGCTTTTTTTGGCTTTATCATCATTATCTAAAGGGTGACCACTCAACTAAGAGCTGAGTAGTACTGGAGAGCCTGGGAGCCATTCCAGCCCCATTCCCCACTGGTTATCCAGTTAGTGAGATGACACGTTTTAACCTTCTCACTGAGGACACGATTGCTGTCTTTACCGATTTGGTGGGCAACACCAAACTCAGCTGAATGGACAAAGTTTCTATAGGTAGACAAGCCAGTTGCTCTCTGCACATGCCTCAGACAAAGCATCTACTCCCAGCAACTGGCTACATGCAGAGGTGTGTGAATATATTCACCAGGCTGCGGATACAACTCTGAGGTTTACCTCAGCTTCAACAGGCTCCTGTCTTCCCCCAGACACACACATCCTCTGTATCTCCCAATATGTGTTTGTACAGATCCTTGCACAATGGGACCATCGAGTTACAATAATAAGTGACAAGAAGCAGCTTATATGGAAAGCAAATCACAGACACAATGAGTTCAGCTCATAAACCAACCTAAAGATATTCTTGTTTGTTAAAGAGTCTCCTGAGGTTCATAGGCAAGTTCAGGACAGGCTAACCTATCTAAGTCACAGTTTTCGACAGATATGAGAACAAATTCTCAACTCTGTTCATGCCCAGTATTCAGAAAAGGTACTGCAGCCATTTTGTTATTATTCACGCTGGAATTAATGAACATTAGAAAACCCACTGTGTAGACCTTGCAATGTATTTCTGTTTGCAGTGGTTTTCCCATATGTGTCTCGGAGGAGACACTGAATCCCTGGAGTTGCAGTCCAGTCTAGTCTCATAAACACCTCAGTGTACATCTACGGGAGTCTGCAGTGCCCAAGTATTGGAAGCCTAACCTAGAGGAGAACAGGGTGAGTCTCACAGCACGCAGAAGTATCCATAAATCACTCATCACACTGTTGGCACTATGCAAATAATGTAATTACCTTCCTCTTTGTCTGTGGTAGCTATGTGGTAACAGTTGGCAAAGGCTGGTATTTTAACAGCTTTTTTTGGTATTGCATCCTTACCTGCCTCTCAATTTTCCAAGAAACAGATGGATTCAGAGAGCTGATGTAGAGAACTAAATTAAGTCTTGGTGAGTGGCAAACAGCATTTGAAAAGTAGTTACTTTTCTGTGTTTCACTGGCACATTTCTCCACTCCTGCTCTGACTTCCCCTTTAACGCAAAACAGCAGACTGCGTGTATACTGAATGTGCTGCAGTGCAACCTTCACTTTTGCAAGTTCAGGCAAAGGGGAGAGACACACCTTGCTAGGAAGGCTGAAAGCATGACAATGAAGTCCCAGTCTCCCTCATTCCTGCAAGTCTGGGCAGAGAACTGTGAGTGGCACTGACCTGACTGTTACGACATGCTTGGCTGCTGTTGGATGTTTGAATTCCAGAGTTCATGAGTTTGTCTGTGGTTCAGAGCCAAAATGAGGAAACGGCAGGGAAATAAAACACTGAACCTTCCACTTCAGGCCTAGTGACCAACAGAGGCCTCAGGAAGACTGGAATTGGGAGGAGATAAAAGAAACCATTCCCAAAACAGAGTGAAAAAGCCAATCAACTGTTGGCATAATGAAACACCGGCCACAAAACACTGGGCCTGCAGGCAATTTTCTGAGATGAGCTTGTTTTCCTTGTATGGTGGGCTAAAGCAAGTCCATACCGCTCATGTCTGTATGAAATATGGCAAAATCCAAGACAAGGAGGGTAACTTCTTTCTGCCACTGTTGCAAGGCAGTGGCTGTTTCCAGTCACTTTTTCAAAAAGGACACTGGGGAATACAAGGAAAAGAATCTGAAATAATGTCTGAGATATGGAAAATCTGCTTCTCAGGAAGGATTAAAACTGAGGTTTTTTAACTTAACGAAGAGAAAGGTAAGAAGTGAATTAATCTGAAGTACATCCATGGAAGGAAGATTATTGATAACTCTTTTTAGCAGGCAAGGATATTGGACCATCTACGTTCTTCTTGGTAACATATGGATCCTTTCTCTTTCTTCCATTCAAAGTCCCTGTTCTTTCCCCCACATCACCCCTTCAGTTGTGTCACCCAACTGTATATGGGGGTGAAAGTTAGATCAATAAGTAGATCTAAGTTGAGAACAGTCCTGCAAAGGAAAACCTGAACTGATATAGAGTCTAGCCCTAAACAACTGTCGGTGAATTGAAAGAGATGCAGAAAAGCTGCTGAGGGGAGACTGAGCATGAAAAACTTCATAAGCCAGTGTTGCTGACAAAGAAAAGGTGCACAAGCCACATAGTAAGGTCTGAAGCCAGGCAGTGCTGCAGTGCTTGGATACTGAAGGCAGATTCAGACTAGAAAAGTTTCATATTCAAAATTGTAATTACTTCTATTTTAAAACTAAAGACAAATAACTCAAAGGACGTTGTAGATTCTCTGTGCTTTGAATCATTACTCAAGGTAGGATGTCTCTAAAGATACCCTCCAGGTCAATCAGAACAGGAGGTCAGATTGTGAAATGGAATGTGATGGCACCTGCTACGCAGGTCAGGCTAGAGGATCCAGTGCTTTTTTCTGACAGAAACCTGAAACAGTGGAGTTTGTAAGTAGTAATACCATCAAGTTGACAATTGCCAATGGGACCATAACAATGTTCTCTAGATGGAGACCCAGTTCATACTATTTAGCTGATACATTGGTGCTATTTAGTTGATTGGTTTTACTTGGCAAGTTTACAGCATTAAATAAAATCTAAGTGTATAAATATATAATCTATTCACCTACCTATCAATTCATCTCTTTACATGTATACACTATAATTCATGTATGACCTTGCTTTGACTGAAATGAAAGGCACACCTCATTCCCTTCAGAGCCAGGATTAACATCTTTTAGTGACCTGACCAGATCCATGCCATACCTCTCTTACTGGTTCTAATGCTTAAATTTATTTTTTTAGCTTATTAGTTTGCTTCCCCTTGGAAAATATATCTCCTCACTTCTACCTTATGTGCCTGAATGGCAAGACTTCTTATGAAAATTGTGAGGTGCCTCCACCAACCTATGATACTTTTTGCTGACAGTGACCTTTCCCCTTGTTCTGCTACCTAGCAGTATAGGTCTGGAAGCACATTCCTCTGATTAATTTGTGAGTCAGCCCTGATTTGTTATCCAAAAATGATGCTATTACACTACAAAGCAATTTGTTAAACCCCCTGATGAAGAGGCATCCCTCCAGGATGCTGTGGGTTTGCTGTACAGTTCTGAACAACACTGTCTGGAAACTTCATGGGGAGGAGGTTCCTGGCATTCAGGCAGTCCCAGCACTCAGTGTGAGTCACCTCTGGAGATGGGAAACATTAATGTTACAGGAAGACTTTTCCTGGTCTAAACCTGTATTGACATAAAAGTTAAGGAAGGAACATTCTCAAGAAAAAAACATCAGCAGACCCAGACTGCACTGTACCTCTCTTTGCCCAGATGAGGATTGACATTTCACAGATTTCTGGCCATCAGGGCTTAACTCTAAGGAGCTGCTCTTAGGAGAGCAAAATTTGCTAGTCCATTATTACAATACAAGCTGGATAACTGCAAAATGATTTGTGGGAAGCTATGAGAAATGTCCTTCACCACTAACCCTTCCTTTTGCCATATGATACAGCTTGTGCTCACCTTTGCTGCCTGCTGCCAGATGATGCTATCTTTGATCCTGCAAAGACTGAATATGTCAGGAGATGAATCATTCCACCTCCCTGGCTGACCATCTCCAGCCCAGGCGTATAAGGAAACTGCCCACTGAGCTGATGAAACAAGTAATTTAGGGAGCAGTAGGTTAAAATCATGTCTTGTTTTTCCCAGCTGGCTACGCGAGACGTGGGAATAAAATGAACCAATCCTTACTCTTTTTGCACCTTTGAATATGTCACTGAGGACTTTGTAGAGCAGTCTTAGCAGTCTCAGGCAATACATTAAGTGTAATGAACACTTAAGTCCTGTTAATCTGTTAAAAAAAAGACCTTGAAGGTCCTGGCCTGTCTTCATCTATGCAACTGACTCAGGCACTGAATAAAGCTTCCTTCAACTATCTTTCCAAAGCAGCTATTAATGTGGCATTAGTGCACCATACTTAGAATTTGTAGTCACTTTTGCAAAGTGGCTTTCAGAAAGCAAGAATGGGTTTTTTTTCATAAGTGTCTTGGAGATTTCAGTGCATGAGAGTTCAGAGACATGATGTAGCTCGTGCTACAGTCGTGGATCAGAAGGAAATCTCTTCCCTCATCACATCTGCAGCATTGGTGTGCTCCAAATGTTTGTGCTACAGAAGGCAGGCTATAGAGAAGACCACTTCCTCAAGTGCCCACAGTTAGAGGGGGCTGATTCAAAGCTGTTTGAAGTTGATGTATATTTCACTCCAGCAAGTGCTAGATCACTCCTCATGAACTGTGTGGCCAGTCTTTTACTGGAAGATTGAGTGGAAAGTGAGAATTTTTGTAGGAGGAGATGGTTAGGTGAGTCCACTAGATTACGTCTGTTTGTACAACAACAACAAAAGGATGTCACTGGCTCTCTACCTTAACACAGCAGGGGACAGGTTCTTATTTGTGGCTGGTGACATCGTGATTTTTTTTACAAGAGAGGTTGTTCTGCATGTGTTTGCATTTCAGTTACTCTCTGCTAAGGTGTTTTGATCTGTGCACAGACAATTACACTGCAAACTGTATGATCACCTGAACAGCTAGTAATAGAAAACAGTGACTGGCCGTGTCAAACACTCCCAGTAAAGCGGACTGTGAAAGACCAGACAAGGAGGTTTTCAAATCTGTGTGACAGTCTCTGAAACGTCAAACAAATATGCCAGAAAGATGACTCTATCTTAACAGCTGCTTTAGGCAATAAAAGCTGTTATTTTGGTTTTGAAGCGAAACAAGTGCTGAAGAATCTAAACTCAACTTGCCTTTTGATCCACAGACACAGAGATAAAAACAATTTCCTTGCAGGAACAGACTAAGCAATGTTTAAGTTGTGCCTACAAGGTTCCTGCGAAATGTGTTGTCGTGTAACCACTCAAATCCAAACTTTGTAATGCTCTTAACAGCATACTTTGCCATGCTCACAACATGGGAAAATCATGCTGACACTAGTTTCAGTGTTTGAATTCTGAAGCACATAGGAAGGAAGCATGGTACACTCAACAGTGAAGTGAAAATTACTCTACTGCATCTTAATATAGAAACATCACTCTTTTGTAATGTGAAGGCTACTTACTATATTGTGACTACTTTATTGAAAGCTACTTGCAATTTTTATGAGTGGCACAGACAAGTTGTTCAGCATTCAGGGAAAGTCTTACATATCCTACATGCCACACTACATAAAGCAATCAGAAGGTGAAACTTAATCCACCATACAGGAGATGGAAAAAATACTCAAATGTACAGCCATGTAACTTCTTAGAAATTGCTTATCCACTTTGCATCAATCTTGTTGTTGTGATGGTCTAAGGAGGTAACAGAAATTTTTGTAGTTTTTGGCACTCATTGCAGGAGATCTTGGAGCTGCAGGCATTCAGCTGCAGCCTTTCCAGCTGCATCCCAGGGTGTTCTTGTTAAGACTTACGACTGTGAAATATCTTTCAGAAATGCACAGCCTGGGTTTCCAGGTCCCACCCCAAACCTGGCACTTCAAGTGAGAAGCACCTGCTACATCTTGAGTATTTGTGGTCTCCTACAGAGTGTTGCAAGTGCAGTTGCAGCTGCTGAAGCTGTGAACTACCATTCTCAGCAGTGAAACAGCTGTGGTTAGTCAGCCAATGTCAGGTCATGCTGAGCTTTACGCAAATGTTAAGGTGGCAGTAAAGGATGAACATATTATACTAAGAATGCCAAGTTAATGAACAGGTACAAAACATAGAAGGAGATAAAAAGAAATAAAGGAAACACCACCCCCTACAGTAACTTCGGTTCTTTATCTCAGAGTGTTTTGTTCTGCTTATTCCAACAAAATCCTGCGGGGACACTTAAAGTACTGTCAAGGTTGAGTCTTGTTCCTTATGACCTCTTGTGGGTTTGCTTGCCATCTTATCCACTTTTCTTTGGAGGGTTTCACTCAGATTCAAAGTGTCAGAAGGTCTTTATTTCATTTATAAACTTGATAGCTAACTGGGATAACAGTTTTTCATACTTACACTAAAGACTACCTGCTGCAGCCTGAATTTTTGGTACTGATATTCTAAGGCATAGCTAGAGGGAGCCTTCATATAGCTAAACAGAAAACTAAACTCTCCAGTGAATGGGAAAGTAAGGCCAAAGGACAAGCCTGGCCATGAACTCACCATCAATGGTGCAATGCAAACTGGCAAAGCAGGGTCCTGTTCTACATACAGAATGATTGAGCATTAAAGATGAAAGTAACAATGTCATTTCACAAAAGTAGTCTGAAGGTAAATAGTTTCTCATTATTACTACCTGAAAAATGAACATGACAATAGCTAAGCAGCTGTGGACTGACTGTAGGTTTGGGTCATAGAATCATCGAACCTGGTTCGATGTGACGGGGGAGCACTGCCATTCATCCCATGCGCAGTAGAGGGCTGAAGTTAGACCACCCAGCCATTTCAGAAATTATCTTCTCTGTGAGAAGGCAATCTCTTACCAGTTTGTTTACATTTTGTATAATGTAAGGAGTTTGCTTTTGCGAAGTCATGTGGTGACTTCTGTGTCCTCTCCATGACTGCACAAGTGCTAGTCCTGTGCCTGGTGCAGCAGCAGAACACTCAAGCAGGTTTTCTGCTTTCTGGCTGGCAAGGACAGGGCCTGATGCAAGCCAAACTGTTCTGTCACTAAACTAAAGTCCAGTGTGAACGAACACAGCAGGTCAACATAGCCTCTTATGAAAATGAAAACATCTCACAAAAAAACTTGCCCATCTCTCAGTTCCAGCTCTAAAGGAGATTCACAAATTATGTGTAATATATAAGCCTGGGTACCAATATAAGCAGCTCTTCCACTAAATAAAAATCTGGGCATCAGACAAGCTTGAATTTACACAGCAACTCTGCACCAAACGTTGCTAATCACAAAGACTCACAAATGGAGAGATTAAAAAAATTAAATTACGTTAAGAGCAATAATCTCTTACCCTTAGTTAGCCTGGATTTTGCCACATCTTGTTAAACTGAATGAAGATGTCCTGAAGGCCAGAAGTTTGTTGTTTTTTTTTTTTAAATGGGAACAGTGGTCAAAGAAGTGGTATTGCCTGTACCACTTGCCTTGCTAACTTATTTAACAAATTATCCTGTATTTCTTTTCAAAGGCAGATTGAATTTGTTCTTTAAAATTCAACCCAGAGTTCAGTTCAGTGGATGAATCCAACTCTGGAGATTGCCAGTGAGCAATGCATTGCCAATATTCGCTTCGTGTGGCTTATACACCTCCCACTGCTTGCTGGTAACAAATCATATGTAAGCTTGTTATTCCTGGAGGACCCATGGTACAATATCACAATTTATACAAGCCACTCAATAGTCTGAAGTTTGCTAGTGGCTAACATTCAAGTGTTCATGCTTCGGCTGAGCTTTTTATGAGCACTGGTACATTGTCCATTATACACGACTAATACCATAATTACGGTTTCCACAGTGAGTAAAATACAACATTATTTAGGAATATATAAAAAACCAGTATCAGACGTGATATATAAATGCAAAGCTAAATTACTGGTTCTGGAACAAAATTAAACAGGACCTGCAGTCTTCTTCAAAGAAAGAATGTGACTTACGATCACAGATGTAGGGAAGTTCACTTCTGAGCCTGAATGCACATTTGTAGCATATACCTAACAATGGTTGAGTCATTAATTCTGCCTGTGTTTCATTGTGTGTTCAGTTGTGGAATTTTCTTAATTAAAAAACAAACATGCAAATAACAAAATCAAAAAGCTAAACCACAAAAAAGTGCTGACATCCTTTGGAGAACATAAATTACACAGAACATGAGCAATGCATAGTTATTTTTGATCTTCCCAGGTATGCATATTGTAATAATCATACTAGACCAATAACACATCAGCAGTTTGATGACTGATTAAAAAAAAATAAGAAAAAAAGAAAAAGGCTAGTTTATGTAGCACATACTCCTGGATGGCACAAGTAAAATATTTTCTTACTTAAGCTTTGTAAGTAAGTCATCGTCCAGTGTTTTATTTATATCAAGGATAAGATTGCATTGTTAGACATTTCCAAAAGAATAAAAGTGAGGAATTTGGTTACCTGAATTTTCACAGTTAATTACCTAAAAATAAAAGTGAACAAATAAAATACATTGTTAAATCAATATATTGATTTTAAGGAGCTAAAATAGAAAGGAAAAGTCTGTAAGAATTCCAGACTAATCTAATAGGAGTAAATCTATTTCTGGATTGTATTTTGAGTAAGATCAAAAATTCTGTTAAGATCTATTTTGGATAATATGAAGTTTGAATTTATCTCTGCAGGTGCTATATTTTGTTTTCATGAAATCAGAAAAACAGTTGGAGATGCTTGTTGAAAAAGTCCAAAAGCTGAAGCTATGGCTAGAATAAAGGGCTTTAATGGGTAAAAAATTTTTTTCCTGTTATTTAAATGAAAAATACAATTAAGACCAAATTAAGGCATTAATTTTAAAATAAAATTATATCTGTAGATCAGAGTAACATTCAGTTCACCTTTAAAATTCTGAATTAAATGTAATCCAGCCTTCAAATTTTTGTGATGGTAAATATTAGTACACATTTTAAGATTGATTCTTCTGTTTCTCTGAGTTAATATGGGACAGAAACAGGTAAATTGAAACTGCATCAATCTGAAAAAATAACCTCTTATTATCTTGAAAGAGAGGAAAGGGTCCATATACAAGATAAGCCAACACATAACCTGTTTCTCTTTCTGTATTCAGTGAGTGAGATGTAGTTTCAGTAGAGTCAGGTGGTAGCTAGCAATATTGTGGGATTTCTCTGTGTCCTTCTATAGGATCCAGAATAATGAGAGGCCATTCTGGGAACATTTGTTGCTGTTAGGATCTTTTTTTCTTAAAGAGCACATCAATAAATACAAAGTTAGTGTCTCCCATGTCCAAACGGCATTGTGAGGGGAACAAGTATTCTTTTTGCAGTTTATCTTTTCATATAGCACCATGGGGCCACAGCTTGTAGGTACTTTGGCATTACAAAAATACACATAAAAGTGAAAGGCAAATAAAAACATGTCAATGTACTTCTGCCAATTCTTTTGGCTGAAAAGAAAATTTAATCTTAGAGCAAACCTCTGCATTAAAATCACTTGCGTGATGGGGTTTTGATCCTTGGCAGCTTATCTGGCATCTGGAGGACCTAAAAAATCCCTGCATTTTTTGCTTCATTTTTTCCACATTTCTGCAACAGCTAGCGAAAAACGAAAGCAATCAGCTACAGAGCAGGCACTGCTGCTCAGCAAGTGCTTACATACATCAGTTNACTGAAAGTGTGCTATCCCTAGCAAGCCACGCTCAGAATTAATTACATGATGCGCTGCCCCCTACCCATCCAGTTATGCTCTCTAGGCTGCTGGACTGGTGCTGAATACAAGAGCGAGCGTTGCCAGGGGAACCAGAAGGAAATGAGGTCCTTTTCTCCTGCAGTTAGTTCATAAGCCAAGGGAACAGCTTTGCACCCTTCATACGTGATGTATCTAATAAGATTCAGCTATTCCTTTCTTGTATGGAGACATAAATTCCCAGTATACATGCACTTCATCAAAGCACAAATAAAAGCCTGGACAACACTCTTTTCCAGGCAATCAGTTGTGCATACAATCACCCAGGGAGAGGGAGGAACAGCCAGTGCTGAAGTCCCGTGTACTTCTCAGTGCCCTGAGTGTACAGGGGTCCACAGGGGACTGGAAAGTGCCCCCTCTCACCCCGTGGACCACCTGGCACTCAGACAGCAAAAATACCACATGCCTGTCTCAGCGGGAGAGCAGGGAATGGGCAGGAGCAAGAATCTGTTCTTCTGCTCCTCAACATCTCAATTTTGTTTCAGCGTTAGCCCCAGGGAATTAGCCACTTTCACAAACAGGTACCTGAGACACAGAGGAGGACCATTCTCTCAAAGTCCTTTCAGAGTGGGAGTAACACAGCTGCATGCCACCATTGCCAAAAGTCTGGTGGTCAAGCATGTTAAAGCCCCCACAAACTCCCAAGCCCATGTAGGCACCCTGAGCAGTCCCAAGTGCTTTGTTTTCAGAGAATGTATCTATCTACGGTATCTGCTCAGCTAAGCTCACTGAAAGACTTCTACCCCTATCAGTCTATATGGTGGTAGTTCATGTGCTTGTTAAAATACATCTGTAAAGATGTAAATACTAAATGTATGTCTCTCAGATGTATATACCACCCAAAGCATATATAATTTAAATAGAAAAGATATGATAACATGAGATATGGAACAGGAGGATTGGTTCCATGCTCTCACAAGCAGCCAAGTCAGAGGAACTGATTAGTTGCTCACAATAATTAGCTTTCTAGTGTGCATTGTTCCCAAACCCTCACTTTTTGGTAGCCTCAGCTGTCTAGGTTATTCGATGACATTTCAAGAGAAAAAAGCAAAAGAAATAGAGGTGTGGATGGTGAAGTGATGCCCATGTCCCTTCAATCCAGTGACACAGTCAGAGGCAAACCCAGGAAAACTAGCACCAGGGCATACTTGGAGGTTGGAAGTGGGCCCACAGCACAGCCAAGATCTTGCACTTACCATTAACCAATCAATTGCAACATACTAAACTCAATGAGACTTTTTACATGTTTGACCTAAGAAAATGTATTTGCTTGGCAAAACCAAAGACGAACTTGTGTTGTTTCAAAGCTTGTCTTTATCATAAAGATTTTGTCTGGATTTAATCTCTGCAAAAAATTATCTGCTGGAACTCTTTCACCTTTGGCCACTGGACATTTTCTTTTTTCTGCAGAGAACTGGAAAAGAATTTTTAGTCTGTTGCACCCATTTCAACAGACATTGATGTCAGTCAGACATTTTTTTGTGCAAATGCAGACTGCACCTGTAAAAATATAGAAAATAAACATAAAATGCAGCTTACACCTGTGCTTGTTTGGGTGCCTCCACTGTATGGTGGAGGTACCAAGTTTTGCAGATGTGTGCTGCCATTACTGCATGGGATGCCATCTTCCAAAACTCTAAGCCAAAATATTTACTCCTTTCTTGACAAAAATCTTTCTATAGATGCGCCTTCAAGTTCACAAACTGAAAAGAAAGTCTGTTTTCACAGCGGAGTTTCTTGATGCAGAGCATGGAGGAATGATGTATGTGTTACTAAAAATACTTTCCATGACTAATTCATGACCATCAAGCACCCCTTCTTCCTTTTTTCCAAAGGGCAAACTATGCATGTTAGCTTGATAACATATTACTACATCCTGTGTCACACCTAAGGTGAAAACAAATTTGTGAATGCTCTGATAGTCACTACAGTTCTAATAAATAACTGTATCTATAAAGCTTTCCAGAACACATGCACACACAGAGACATGCATACTACACAGATATGTGTGCAGGGAGAGAGGCAGAAGAGGAAGAAATCACAGTATATGCTCTATCACATATTGCTGTTATTTACTCTAAAACTTATTCAGATGAAATGTCTTGAGAAGCAGTCAATATACATCAGCATTACTGTGCTTTTTCACTGAAGCCTGGTGAAAAGCAAACTAAGTAGCCGTGATAAGAAGCACCTTGAGTTTCCTCAGGCTTTTCAGTAAGGAAGTGACTTAAACACAGGCTCTGTTTTTGCTAAAAAGAAAAGGAGTCCCAAAGTCAAATGTGAGGCCAAGACACACAAAGGCGCATTGGACTATGTATTGCAACTCTGAACTGTTTTGGAAGCCTGATTCCAGAAGCAGAAGCCATAGATACAAGTCAAGAGAGCTTATACACAGAGAACTGGCTACAGCCCATGTAGGCATTGACCTCGGCTGGAGAAAATGCATCTGCTGCGTATAGTTAGTTCTTCAGCCATTACACCTTCACATGGAAGCATTGCCAAACTGCAGGTGGTCCTCTTGGGCTCGGATGGGGAAAGGTGGAGGGGAAAAGACTGCCCTCTGCAGCAGTAAAACTCAGTTCCTGAGATGCTCCACGTCCATTCAGACACTATCCATTCACCTTACATAGGCATATCTAATATGAGAAAAAGGTGAAAATTATTCACTCACAGCTAAAATTCAATGTTGTCTGCTCAATTCAGTGACATATATTCAGTCTTAGAAATGCAGCCATATATAGAGATAACCTCTGCAATTCACTTTGACACAAATGATGATAGAAATTGCCCAACATAATTTTCCTCAGGGGTCTACAGACTTATGGGTGATTCTGCAGGTGGGATGTTTCAGTGGGGGACTAGTGGATCAGGCACCCTGTGGGAAACTTTGGGAGGTGGATTATGTTCCTTGCTTTGCTACTGATTCATTTATGTATTTTTGAAAACCTATCCATGAAGAGCATTCCAGATATTCTTATCTGTAAAATAATCAAACTCTGACAAGCAGATGCCTTGAACCCATCTCACAGGAACCCTTTCCTTCTCATTACTATTGGTTGAACAAATCTTCCTCTGTAAGGGAATTGCTGTGGCTGTTCTTTGGGCATTTACTTCCCGCAAAACATCTTTCCTGAAGCAGCAACAAGACCGCAAGGTGTTCTGCCTATAGCAACATAAAGGATGTGAGGCTGTGAAATATCCAACTGAAATGGCAACACTGCTATTTCAAATGTCTCTAATTCACTACCTTGCTTTTGAATCAACATTGCCTCCCATTGATGCTTTAATTAGTTTGGGGAGCTGTTGGTCTTCACTTTTCTCCCTCCATCTTGATACAAAACACCCTTTAGTATATGAGTCTCAGATGTATAGCATCTGCATGGAAGGAAATGTAAACACTGACTGCCAAATTGTCCTGCATTCACTGCAATCAGCCATGAAATCAGAACAACTTTTTACACATTTTGCATTGGCACAGGTTTCTCCAAGGAGGCAAATTGAACTTGGTGCACCAACTCAGGCGTGCCACCCCAAAAAGGCAGGGGTATATGCTCACCTACTCAAAGGGAGGTTGTTATTTAAATTCAGATGGTTCATCAGCTAAAAACGCACTCCCAAGGTCTGCTCAGTTTTTCAGGTCTTGCCTCTGACAGAAGCATTTACCTAGCCCATTTACCAGGCCTGCAAAGAATCTGGCTGACTGAGCTCACCAGGACACTGCTGTTTGCAGGGTGCTGTGGTCCATGTGTTCGTGGTCTGCCAGTGGAGTCAGAAAAAGCAACACCTCTCTTGACAACGCAGAGCTATACTGGGCAAAGGATTGGTTCCTCCTGCTGCCATTCTTCAATAAACAGTCTAACATGATCAAGGCCACTGAGGCTGCTCGTTTAGCACAATAATAGCATAGAAATGATCACATACAGAGGAAAGGAGAAGGTTGCTTGTGGTTTTCTAAAGTTCAGGCCTGCTAAGACACATCCACATTACCGAGCAGGAACCCAAGCCTTCTTAAGCCATTCTCAGTCAACATAAGCTGCTCTAGTGTGTCTACAGGGTGGTTGATTAGCAGCAGAAATACCAGAGCAAAGCCTTATTGCTTGTGCTATGCAAGAGGTTAGCATAAAAGATCTGACTGTTACCCCTGGTCTGGAAATCCCCAGAAGTGCTCCCCAAGCACCCTACAGCATTGCAAGGAGCACTAGCAAAATTCACTGTCCTCAACTTCAGCCAAGTAGTATGCTGAGATGTGAAACTGTGTGTCAGCTCAGAAGTGGAGGGTTGCGCTCACAGGCATGCATACAGCACTGCACAACATACTGATGCAACAGGTTTAGCCATGAAACAAGCCAGGTGGGTGGCTGCTGTTCTTAATCAGAACAGCAGACATCAGCCAGACTATCCCCACAGCTGGCTACAGCTCCAGATACTTAAAGATCGGTCTTCTGCCAGAGTTGCCTAGCTGATCTGCCTTTGAACATTAATTCCTCTTCAGAGGAGAGTTTCACCGATTTACCACCCAAATCCTTTCCACCAGCCACATGAATTTGAAGCAAACCTTGCCCAGCTGGAGAGTAACATTTAGCTGTAACTTGCCCATAGGTAGGAGTACAAAAACATATTTAACCAATGCAGACCGTTTGGAGACAGCCTACTGCTGTCACCTGAGCCATAAGCTACATCCACATCAGCTGCCGAGGGAGAGTCCTCTCCTTTTCTGTGCTTTGCACCTGGATAGTCCCACCTGTACACNAAAAAAATAAGAAAAAAAGAAAAAGGCTAGTTTATGTAGCACATACTCCTGGATGGCACAAGTAAAATATTTTCTTACTTAAGCTTTGTAAGTAAGTCATCGTCCAGTGTTTTATTTATATCAAGGATAAGATTGCATTGTTAGACATTTCCAAAAGAATAAAAGTGAGGAATTTGGTTACCTGAATTTTCACAGTTAATTACCTAAAAATAAAAGTGAACAAATAAAATACATTGTTAAATCAATATATTGATTTTAAGGAGCTAAAATAGAAAGGAAAAGTCTGTAAGAATTCCAGACTAATCTAATAGGAGTAAATCTATTTCTGGATTGTATTTTGAGTAAGATCAAAAATTCTGTTAAGATCTATTTTGGATAATATGAAGTTTGAATTTATCTCTGCAGGTGCTATATTTTGTTTTCATGAAATCAGAAAAACAGTTGGAGATGCTTGTTGAAAAAGTCCAAAAGCTGAAGCTATGGCTAGAATAAAGGGCTTTAATGGGTAAAAAATTTTTTTCCTGTTATTTAAATGAAAAATACAATTAAGACCAAATTAAGGCATTAATTTTAAAATAAAATTATATCTGTAGATCAGAGTAACATTCAGTTCACCTTTAAAATTCTGAATTAAATGTAATCCAGCCTTCAAATTTTTGTGATGGTAAATATTAGTACACATTTTAAGATTGATTCTTCTGTTTCTCTGAGTTAATATGGGACAGAAACAGGTAAATTGAAACTGCATCAATCTGAAAAAATAACCTCTTATTATCTTGAAAGAGAGGAAAGGGTCCATATACAAGATAAGCCAACACATAACCTGTTTCTCTTTCTGTATTCAGTGAGTGAGATGTAGTTTCAGTAGAGTCAGGTGGTAGCTAGCAATATTGTGGGATTTCTCTGTGTCCTTCTATAGGATCCAGAATAATGAGAGGCCATTCTGGGAACATTTGTTGCTGTTAGGATCTTTTTTTCTTAAAGAGCACATCAATAAATACAAAGTTAGTGTCTCCCATGTCCAAACGGCATTGTGAGGGGAACAAGTATTCTTTTTGCAGTTTATCTTTTCATATAGCACCATGGGGCCACAGCTTGTAGGTACTTTGGCATTACAAAAATACACATAAAAGTGAAAGGCAAATAAAAACATGTCAATGTACTTCTGCCAATTCTTTTGGCTGAAAAGAAAATTTAATCTTAGAGCAAACCTCTGCATTAAAATCACTTGCGTGATGGGGTTTTGATCCTTGGCAGCTTATCTGGCATCTGGAGGACCTAAAAAATCCCTGCATTTTTTGCTTCATTTTTTCCACATTTCTGCAACAGCTAGCGAAAAACGAAAGCAATCAGCTACAGAGCAGGCACTGCTGCTCAGCAAGTGCTTACATACATCAGTTCTATTTTTTTTTCCCCAAGAGAAATATGCAGAAGGGAGTGGTATCTGTAAAACAAAATAATGATGAAGAACTTGCTTTGTGGACAGTGGCAGTTCCTTTTCTTCCTGCAATTTTTTATGGATCTAGATTTCGTACTTGTCTGGTGCTCAGGAGGATTTCTTTCNAGACATGCACGTGCACACACACACTCACGGACACATGTGGTATTCTGTATCTTCTCTCAGTAAGTGTGTACAAGTGGCATGGTAGTGAAAGCTAGACCCAGGCAGCAAGTGTATAATGAGTCATGTTTTCCAATTGTATACATTCAACACTTTGAGACCTTTTGCACTCTTTTACAAAGGTGCTTAAATACCTTGGCAAAGTTGGTTATGTTTTGATTTTCTGCCCGTAAGAAGAAATACTTGCATTTTATTTTGCATTTGGGTGGAAGGTAAAAGTACTTTAAAGTTGCACAACATCAGCAAATTAAAAATGTTAAAATGTATTTCACTCTTTACCATGTAAATTCTAATGTCAATCCAAAATTTAAATGTTTGCAACATTTTTCTAACAGGAATTGTCACCTACATTCACACACTTGGATTAAAAAAATAATTTACAAAAAATTCAGTACAAACATATCATNTGTGCATGGGAGGGCACTCGCCAGCTCTGATAGCAAAAGACTGCGAAGGAGAAGGGATATGGGGGAGGGGAGAAGACGAGAAGTTTCCAGGGAAACACTAGCAGATGGCCTGGTCTGCTGATAAATAGTGACACATCTGTAGCTCAATCAGTGGGAGGGTTATTTTTGGAAATCACAGCACTCCCCTTGGAAACCTAGCTAATCTCATCCCCCCCGCC
>VYXH01004009.1:0-12628 GCA_013397275.1 Burhinus bistriatus | reverse complement strand
GGTTCTACCTGCATATCTCAGGCATCATGTGATCAGTTCTATTACCAATTACACTTTTGGTTTAACTTGGGGAAGATTTACCCTTTAATGCTTATGCCAAAGTGGCACCATTAGAGTAAGGGGATGGCAACCTTTTGGACTGTTTTGAAAAGGAATGTTACTTTCTTAAAATCATTATTTTGTTGTCAGTTTTCCTGAACATGTTGCAAGGGTGGTTTTTTATGAAACATCGGTGCAGGAGTGGGTATTGTGTGACATACGTGCTGCCACTCAAACCCCAGAAGCCACTCGTCAGGCTG
Organism: Burhinus bistriatus; assembly: GCA_013397275.1. Lineage (NCBI taxonomy): Eukaryota > Metazoa > Chordata > Aves > Charadriiformes > Burhinidae > Burhinus > Burhinus bistriatus. The sequence goes on along the minus strand of VYXH01004009.1, from coordinate 12,329 downwards.
TACCAGCACAAGCCACTCCCCAGTCTGTACCGGCACCACCTTTTAAAAGATTGAAAAGAAATTTAAAAATAAAGGAAAATATTTTTCTACAAAGAACTGGATTTCAATTAAAATGTGTTTTTCTGTGTAGTAATTCTGAGATGAGAAAACTTCAAGATGCTCTGAGGTTTTCTATGTACCAGGCAAAGCACGTGCCAAAATTCTTGTGTGCTCACATATTTATCAATATTCACATTGTGGCTCAATTATTCTGTTTGGGTTTTGGTCTCTGATTAGCAGTTACACTAATTTATTTTTTTTAAATTATCAGGACATATCACCACAATGACTAAGAGCCAAAGGCTGGAAAGGAATCCCAGCATTTGCAAGATATTTTTCATGTGTAGTTGGAAAAAGCATCTTGAACTACTGTAGATGAAAACCAATTATTTCGTAAGTGAAGGAGCCAATTTATTGTACATGCACAGCTTCACTTTCCAAAAGAGAAACAGGTAAAACAGTTTCCATTGTACTTCCAGTAAAATTATCTTGCTGCTCAAAACTGCTCTAAAAATAGGAATGTGAAATGAAGAAATTGCACATCAAATATCACACTGAAAGTGTGAAAATACTTTTTTTTTTTGGAAGCAACACACCAGTAAAATTCAGCAATATGAAAAGTAAGAGGACATTATTTAATAAAAACCAAAAACCTAGAGAAAAAAGTCAGTTATGATTTTGGTATGTTACCACCAAAAATAATGCTTACTGTAATTGCAGTTAAAACAAGTTAATCTTTATAATACATGTAGGGCCAAATTTTCCAACTGTTTACAAAACTGTGGTTGCACTGAGTTGACTGAAAAAAGAATTTGGCACAACATGCAAATCCTTTTAGTTATTCCACCAAAAGTCTCCCGTTTATCTTTTAATTTGTAATGATAATCTCTGGTTATATGGTTGATAAAAGTGACTACCTGCTCCCTGGAAACAGCTTCTGAGACCACATTAGAGCTTACAACCTCTGGATCTTGCTGTCAGAGCACAAAGAGGTGGCTCTTAACTTTCAGTCCCAGCTGGCATCTGGAGAAAGGAGTCATCAGGATGACAAAAAAAGGCAAATAGCTAATTGGTGTGCCTGCTTCTAGATTGACAGAAAGGACCCAGTCCTCCACTGATCTGCACAGCATATACCTCTNAAAAAAAAAAAAAGATGGTTAAATCCAAGCTTGTTGCTATTATGAATGACCACATCAAATGCAAGGCAATGCAGAAGCAGGTCCAAAATACTTGTAGTTTAATCAGGATGAAGAAGAGCACACGTGTTGTAAAGAAACACATTTTTCTCTTTTTAGTCAAAGATTCTAAGCTCTGCTTTATTCCTGCTCTGTGGTCCAGTAGAAATCTGAATATGAATAGAAAACACTGCTTTTAGCAGTCAAATGTAGAATGGTGAATGACAAGAATGAGTTAACATGAATAATAGGAAGATAACGCAGTACTCTGGCAGTATATATCTTGTATTTTAGACATGTTGCCCACATAAAATAATGCCTAATTCAAAACTGGCTTATTTATTTTCTGACTGTTGATTTATTTTTGCTCTAGAAGAATGTCTGTGGCAAATGCATGTTTACAGAGGGACTTGCGCTCTCCATTTTCAGATGCTAACCTTAAAATCCCATAGATTTCCTTTTTCCTGTTTGTAAGCGTGAAACATAGCTCTGGCTTTATTTTTTTAAATTAATCATGATATAATTAAACAGTGACTTGATGAAAAACCTATCCAGGAGATACATATTTGACACTTATAATTTGCCCTCACTCAGACCAAAGATCCATCTAGCCCAGTATTCTATCACTAACAGCTAATTTAAGAAAACATATTCACATATAATATATTAATGAAAAGGCAAATATGGAGTCATTCTTTTCTGTTATGTCCTTCAGGTGCCATTTTGAACAGTCAGTGATAACTCTGTCCTCTACATATTAATCTTTTTCTGAATATCTTGTGGTAATGATGATCATGATGTAATTACAGTGAAATTTGCAGAAGGATGTTAAGTTTTCTACTGGGCCAAATAAAATTGCTGGGAAAAACCAGACACGATTTTTAGCACATGAGCCTTTTTTTCAAGTATAAAACAGAAGCAGCATTCTTCAAAGACTGAGAACTATTTTTTTGATTTTTACTAGACACATTAATTAGACCACCTAAGACAAAAAAAGTACTTTGTTCTCCTTGGGCAGAGGAACAGTATTTGGCAGCAGGAGAGGTGATAGGATGATTATGTCCAATGGTTAAGAAAAATAATAATGTGCAATACAACAAATACCTGTCCAGAGTCTATGACTTTCATTGTTTGACAATTAAGGACATTATTTTCTTGGCTTGTCCTTTGAAAGTATTTAGTGAGCTCTTATTTGAGGATCCAAACTGAAAGTTTACAAATACGGTGACTGCTTTGTGAAAAATAGTATCCTACTGAAAAGAGGATGTTTTTGACTTCTGCTAATTGTCTCCTAGCTCTGCATGGCAAGCAGTGGTTAATCAGTTCAAAGTTTGCACGGGGTGACTTTGGAGCACTGGAAACTAATATCTACTATTGTAGATATTAGATATTGATATCTACTATTGTATCTATCTACACATGATAAGGGGACCTTGACAGTTTGTATGAGGTGTCATGCTGTAATGGCTCTGGGGATGTGCTGGCTGAAGAGTGCTTGTCTGTTTAGTTGCTGCTCATGTCAAAGCTGTTCCACAGCTCTCAGCTTTCCTTGTCATCCCACAGTTTACGTTTTCCTGCACTGGAGTATACTTTCTGGGGTGCATGACTGAAATGTCCCACAGTATTTGAAATCCAGGTATTGAATGCTTCAAAACCGTGACTGCATTCTTCAGGAGACTGAGTCACATGCAGTGGTGACCATCTCTGAGCAGGAAGTTGGATGAGACAACTCGTGCTGTCCCTTCCACGTGAAGCTGTGAGTCTCTAACAGGACCAAGAGCCTGGGTTCTAAGCCTAGCAATAAATTAGTCTGAAATAAGTTCCAAGATATTTCATTGATTGGAGTGGCTAAGGAGTCAAAGGAATGGTTGAGTTAAAGCTGTGTTTGATCCTACTTGACTCGAGGTGTTTCAGCTGCATATAGATAACTGTGCTAGCCTACAGTGCATTCAGGCTATACAAACTGGACACAGGACACACTGGATGAACCCAACCCCTTGCTTGTCATAGGGGGTTAACTCATCATTACCGTCCTTTCTGGCACTGCTGGGACTCTACCTGCAGACAGCTGGCTGTGGAAAGGGACTTGTGCGCCATAAAAAGCTCTGTGTTAGACTGGGACTTTTCTTATTCCTTGGTATTCACTAAAGCAAAAAGCCACTTATGTACATAAACCATGACACGCTATGGATAGTTCACTCAGCTGTACCACAACAGTGGCAGTTGAAGAGATTTGTTTTTCTTCAACAACAGCCTGGTTTTAATAAATGTGCATCCAGGTATATTGAGCTTTATAACTGCAGAATTCATAACTGCAAAATCCTTTGATGCCCTGAGAGATGTTTGGATCCATTTAAAGGTGTTACAAACTTAAAGCAAAGCACACAAAGGTGAAATGTAATACCACTAGATAATTTACCTGGCAGGAATATGAATTATTTACTTTCTTCTCAGATGGTATGTATCTCAGGTTCATTTAAAAAAACTTATTCTAATATTTGAATGCCTAATATTTAATAACCATGGCCAAAAAAAAAAGAAGTCTGTCAGTTGCAAGAGCCTCCTCCACAATTTTAATAAATGCCATTAACACAAAATGTAATACTGACCTGCAGGATCATTTTTAGAAAATATTTTACCCAGTACAGCCGGTACAGCTAAGCTCCAATAAGATGCAAAATGTACTTCACTTGCCTTCCATGTTCATCTCAGATTTTATTAAATAATGTCTGTCACACATACAAAAGTGTTAATAGAGACATTATTAATATCAATAACTTGCATTTTTGATTGCAGTAGACTTCTGTGTGTATTGCAAGGAGATGATTTTGCTTTCAAATCTAGTAACCTCTTTATTTACCAAAACAAGACATGATAGCCTCGGGTTCAGCTGCTGCTAGTACCCTTTCTGCAGGTTCCATAGATCATTTTCTCTCTAATCAAAAGCTATGCATAGTCAAAACTTCTTTACTCTTGCAGCTTTCGTACAAGGCAGATATTTTTTTCCTAGTGAGTTTCAAAATATCTCATGCTATCATAAGCCAATCTTGGTTGACATTGGGTAACTCTTACACTAAATTACATGAGCAATGAGTTTTATAAATTCTACATTACAGCTATAAATGAAGTAACTGTGAAAACTGCCAGGAGCTGGCTCAGCAAAATCCCAAATCCTTCTGTCCTAGTGACACAGGCCCAAGCTTTTGCTGACTGCACTATCACACGCACAGATCTGATCTGTTTGATTTGCACATGAATGCTGACATTTTTTGAGAATTACAGCAGTGCCTGCAATAATTACTAACTGAATTAACTCCCTCTCTTTCTGTGCTTCTCAGTTTCCACCAAAACATTTTTATTGTTTTTTTTAGCCTGTCTTTCCCATGTGTGTAATATGGACTCTCTGTCCATGTGACAATGTCCCCAAAAGGTGACCAGCCTAAGGAGGAAGAAATTGTGCTCTTTGCTGGAAGCTAATTAAGTTATTCCCTCAGCCTCGGTTTGCAAAACTCTTACATAATCCTGACTTTTCTCTGAGCTCAGCATGGCCCTCAACTGAAAATTCACTGCAGAAGCCAACCCCGGCATCCATGCTATATAGCTGCCCTTATTTACTTACTTATGCCTGAAATGGGATTACCTGTGGGATACCTATGGGCTTTTCACACCTGGGACAATGTTGTCCAGCACGATGCCTGTTAGTGAATACCCACTCCCGTCTCTGCCCAAAGGCAAATGTCTTGTTTAATTCTCTATTTCAAGCCTGAATAGAATCAGCTCAGCCCTCTGTGAGTGGAAAATAGTGGCTTTCACAGCCATTTGAGTCACACTTATTGTGGCTGGCCACTCAAACATGCCCAGAGCTTGACGTTTTGAAAGTGAGGGGCTGTAAGTTTGGTTGTTGACATTCCTTCTGATCTGGAAGGTAAACCAGACTACAGAAAAGCAAAGTCTGTGTTTTCAAATATGCATCCGAGTGGGCATGATGGCACAATGCTAATACTTGTTAATGATTTTTTTTTTTAAAATAAAGAACTCTGTCAACAAATATATCATTCTTTATGTCAGACTGCAGCATTTTCTACCATATAATGATGCATTACTTATGCATGCCTAAACTAGTGATGCTTTTATGAGAATCAGTAGAGCCAAAAGTAGATCTTGAAATATCTGTTTTAGAGAATGCTACTGCACATATGATGTGGACAGGGAAGACAGATGGAGAAAGAGGGTAGATTTTTGTATAATGTAAAGGGAGCCTTGTGAGAAGAATCTCAGCTTAAGAATATGAGGTTCACACTCTGCTTCTTACCACAGACCCCAGTATGACTGGGCAAGTTACTGAATATCTCTCTGTATTTGTAAATATAGGCGCACTCTTTCTCACACACAAACATAAAACCTCTCTGTGTGTGTGATATGCATCAGGACTTTAAAACATTTCTGCCAGAATATCAGTGACACCATTTGGGCAGCTGAATCTCAGGAGGTGGGAAACCTTTCCTTGACTTTTAGAGACCTGTTCAGCTTTGCACAGGAAAATCCACAACATTTGTGTTGTAGGATGAGATTTAACTATGCATCACAAGACTGATTCACACCCAAATTCCCTGGTATGCAAGAAGGCTGCAGTTGTTTTGTTCTGGTAGCATTTTTGTGGAATTTATGTTTTTTAAAGAGTGAAACACAAATGCTTAAGTATAAACATGCACACAATTGCTAAATATATGCAATATACGCTAACTATATGCAATATGGTGTCCTATACCCACACAAATAAATGTGTACTCCAAACGTCTGAATGGTTCCTGTTCTGGTAAAGAAGCCCACAGTGGGCTCTGTATACCACTTCAAAGCCTGTTAGGAGTAGTGTGTTTCCTGTAGCCTTCCTTTCTCAATTGCACCTCTGGTCAGCTCGTGTACTCCCTGCCACAGAGGATCATTAGCAGTACTATCCAGCCTATGATACCAGACGCTGGCATCAGGAGGAATTATAGTCTCCAGTGACCCATGGCACCCATGCTAACTAGAATCAAGTCGTCAATACAGAGGATTCCTTCCACGTGAGACCACGGGATGCAACATCTATTTCTGTTGGTCCTGTGTCAATCTCCACAATAAGACACTGCAAACATCTTAAAATTATTGTAACCATTGTGAGTTATTACCCTGAGCATGGACTGGTTAGCTGTAGTGGAGTTTTGGTCTCCTTTTGTGGTAATCTTTATTTTTGTTACAGACCTGCCTCAGCCTTTCTTTGATCAGGATGTCCTTTCTGGGGATGCCTTCTCAATACAACAAGTTTGGGTGTTCACAGGAAGGGAGTTGCTGAAACTTTCCATTGCCCTCGTGGCTGGAATTTCCTCCGGCTCCATGCAGTCTACAGCATGGGATTTGTGACATACTTCCCTAAAGGTGCAAAATCTAAGTTTATGAACAAACGCAAGCAGAGGGGTGCATCTGAGCATGACCAGGCTAGTACCAGGAATCTGATCAGCACACCTTAAGCAGCTGTTTGCCATTACACTGGCAGTTCGTAGTGAACTAGCAGCAAGTGAGCGATCAGCAACCACATTTCAGTGGCAGTGACAGCACTGTATTCACACCCACCAGCAATCACCTGATCATGCTCTTGAGAACTGCTCTTAACAGCCAATTCTGCAATACTCTGAACATCTTGCAGGACCTGTTAATAGAAAGATATGAAGTGTCAAAATGCACACACTTCATAACACTTCAGTGAAAACATGGTATAGATCAGAATTAATTGAATTCATAAATACAAGATTTGACACGAAAATTCTCCTCTTGTCAGAATCCAACACCGAGTAACAATTTGTAAAGTCTGAGCCCATTAATACAGCTATATTTACTCTCTCTAGTAAGTACAAGGTTCAGGGTAACAAAATACCACATCCATAAGCAAATTTTAACAATCAAAACTAACATGATCTCTCACCAAAGTTCAGAACAGTTTATCACCAATACTATTAAACAACCATTAAGGTGAATTATACATCATGCTTAACCTGTAGAACTACAGCCTTTAAGCATGCAGTCATAACATGCCCTTATTGCAAGACTGCACTTTCATTGTATGTTTGCTGGACCCCACATACCTGGGAAAACACTATGAAAAACTCCAGCCTCTGTTTGCATGAGGCTAAGAGGATACTTTGACACTAGGAAGAGGATAAGCAGACCTGGGCAATGTCTTTTTGCTGCTAGGTAATTTGCTCTTGAACAGATGCTCATTTTCACAGGAATAACTGTAAGGTGTCACCACAAGATGGTTCCAACTATGTATCCATGCCTTATGCTAAGAGGTCTGCATTGCAGATCTTACTTTGAAGTTTCAGAGGACATTTTAGCTAAACAGAACACCTGAGTGGGCCTTTTGACAATAAAATTCACAACTGTGCAACAGCAAGTGATTGCTGTGCAGTTAAGACTCTGCAGCAATTCTCCCAAGTAACAAGCGATAGGACAAGAGCAAATGGCCACAAGTTATGCCAGGGGAGGTTTAGACTGGATATTAGGAAAAAATTCTTTGCTGAAAGGGTTATCAAGCATTGGAACAGGCTGTGTAGGGGAGTGGTGTAATCGCCATCCCTGGAGGTATTTAAAAGATCGGTAGATGTGGTGCTGAGAGACATGGTCTAGTGGTGGTTTTGGCAGTGTTTGGTTGATGGTTGGACTCAATGATCTTAAAGGTCCCTTCCAACCTAGACGACACTATGATTCCATAATTGGCAGCTGGTATCCTAGACTGGGAAAAGGAGCTCCAAGGTAAACTGCCTATGTTGTCAGGTGAGTGTGAGAGCAGGGCTAAAGGACTGAGCTCCCAAACAAGTCTGCAAAACTTAATGGCACATAACTGCCTTGGACTATCACATACTCGATAGCCCAGATGTGGGACTGATGTGAACAGAGAGGCTATAATCAACAATAACTCAATAACCGCCATATGAGAAGGACCTTACTTTTAGGTTTTCCATCAAAACTGGGGTGTCTTCTAATGGTTTTTTTTGGGGTAGGATGTGGAGGGGATGTTTANAATAAAAATTATATATATAATTCTGATTATAAATAATTATAAATAAGAATTATATATAATGCTAATTATAAATAATTATAAATAAAAAATATAAATATAATGTCAAATAATTGCAATGAGATGGTCTGTAGGCCAGAGAAATTGATCATCTGAAGTGGGAAAAAGCCTTTTGAAGCCCCTGTCTTTTTAATTTCCCTTGCTTTCTGCATAGATTACAAGGTAAATTATCAGCTGAAACATTTAAGATGCCTGAGAGAAGAGAACTACAAAAAAATAAAGATTATTTGAGGTATGTCTTTGTGTGACAGAAGATGGGATAGAAATGACAAATGATGATGTACATAATAAAGACTTTATAGATTGTGGTTTATGACATTTTGTAGCATTTCCACCCTATTGGGAGCAGCTTTTCAGACTGACAATAGCCAGTGATGACACAGCATCATTACAGTAGTAACAACTCACTTTCCCATGCAATATGCAAACTAATGATGGAAGTTAGTAGCAGGATAAATCCATGGAACAATGGCCCTCAGCTAAACTTTGGTTAATGAATCAAGAGGACAGGAGATCTTCAACAGAGTGCTGCAGCAAAAGGTCCCACAATATCTTTGGACTTCCCTTTAACTGGCAGATAACTGACACAAGCATGTGGAGGAAGGCAGCAAGCAAGGAGGACAACTGGTTAGAACAGCAAGCTGTGGAAACAAGTACATGCTAATGAATTCAAATGGAAATGACACTAAGGGGAAACTCCTTAAACTGAATTCATACTCAAACCATTTCCCTTCTCTTCCCCTTCCCAGGGGAGGGGAGGGGAGGAGAGGAGAGGTTCTCGTTATCCAAAGTTTAGCGAATTACTTCCTTTTTGTTCCTGCCAAAATCTGAATAACACATTCAAACCTGGATACCTAAAATTAGGCTCCCAAGCCTGTCTTTAGAGAATTAAGTATAAAGTCATATTTCTGTAACCTGTCTCTCTGTAGGTGGATCCCTCCACTCAGCCATGCAGTATGTGATATACACAGAAATTTGCAGAGGTGAGGGCTTTAGCAAATAGAGCTGAACCTTTCAAAAGCACAGTCAGGCAGCTTCCAATAGAGTTAATGCACAAAATAAAACACTGTGTAGAGTTTTGAAAAATCTCTCCCCTGACACCAGGACAGTGCCTAGCAGTCACATCCCACATCTAATTTAATGCACAATTATACCCCTGCAAGAGATATGCATCCTGGCCAGCACAGCAGTAGTTTATTTTTAGTTGTTTACACATTCCAGCAATTTTCCTGTGGGTTTACCTGTCCAGTCCTAAATTGCAAGTCTGAATGCAAACCTTTATGGCACCAAAAGATCATTCCAGTGGTATTTCTAAATAGGCACTGATGAGTATGTAGCCAGTCTTGTATTGCAATATTCCGCTTCATTTAGAGAAGTAGAAAACAAGGACAGAGCAGCACTAATTCCTGGGTTAGGCAGGTGGAGATGAGCATAACTCAGGGTAAAGCAGTGGGAATACTGCAAACTAGAGAAAGTCTACAGAGGTAAAGCAGCCCCTCCCAGTGATTGCACTGGTTTGTCCTTCCCCAGTAACATCTTGCTCCCATCAGAAAGGGATCCTGCCACGATGCTGATACATATTTTCTAGAAAATCTTCCAGTGGGACCCTTACCAAAGGTGACTGCTGCCTCTCCCCAGGGCTCAGTGTGAAAAATCTTTCTCTTTCCTCTGTGATGCTGTCAATTTGCTGCCCTCCCTGCTGGTTCAGGAGTTTATTACCCCCATAAATGATAAAATTAAGAGCCTGGTTATAATCACACAAAGGTACTAATATAAGGCATTTATAGGCATGAGCCCTTGCCCTGGGGAAGCAAAGGGCAATCAGCTGGTTCCTATCAATGACTGGAAATTACCTGAAAGTGGTATGACAACTTTATCAAAATGCTGACAATGAAGGCAACTAGGGTGCAGTTTCTGAGATGCTGGTCTTGGGTGAGTTTCCTGTGTCATGAAGGGGAAGGATGTTCATGTCCAGTCAAAGGCTCTGGAGGCTTTGCTGGATGTCTGCTGGCAGCAGTGTGCAGGTTTTTGCTGGCTGTCACTACTGCTCTGGCTTAGCCACACTCTCATTCCTGCAGCATGTTGCCTTAGGCAAAAACAGAGGGCTTACAAAGCAGAACGAAAATCAGAAGACTCAGACGTGCTAAAAAAGGCTAAAACCCCTCAAACTAATCAGGGGATGGGAATCTGTGCTGGTTTGAGAATGAAAAGGCAGGGCAATGACCGATTTTAAAGCTCACAGCAGGTCTAAGGAAGGGAAAACTCCCTCCCAAAGTGGAACAGACTGGAAGGTGAAAAAGTTCTCCCGCTGATTTTTGACAATGCAAATTAGCCAGACTTCCAGGTCCAATTCAGCAGCTGCCAAATGAAACCGTAGTTGAGACTGTTGCTCCCTGCCAGACCAGAGGCTAATACCCACTTGGCCCAACAAAACTGTGTACGTTATGCACTGCTGTGTCTCTGGGATTTCCTGTAACTGCTAGCAGACCTCCAAGTATCACTAGTGTCACAGGCCAAAATTTTCAGAGGTGCTCTTAATTCTGCAACTGTGGCCCTGAACAGCAAACCTTTGTAACTTGGAATATACCATGGCACAAACCCTGAATGGAGTTTCCTTTTTATTTCAAAGTTATGTTGCATTGTAGGAATGTGACTGCAAACTTGTGTGTGGAATCAACAACACTTGAGAGGAACTGGTTTTAAGGATAAATAGATTCCTCAGCACCTTTCTAACTCTGACTCTTGACCAGCAAAAACTAAAACACTAGGGGAGAAATGGTTTTTAGAATTACCCTAAAAATAACTCAACCATCTGTTTTCTTTGGTTTGTTGTGAAGGGTTGTGAGAATGCGAATAAATGTCCCTATCCACAGCAAAGCAAGGAAACCAATAAAGCCCTTCCTGTGGTTTTTCTGTAAAAATATTTGCTCCTTGATCACTGGGAGGGGACATGAAAAATGCCCAACAAAATACTCCTTAGGAGTTTCAGACCAGAATAGCAGGAAATAAAAAACTAGAGAGAAAACAATAAAATTCCATAAACTATGGGAATTTTTTTAATTTTTTTTCTTCCCCCACAAATGCTCCTTCTGAAAGAAAATGGGCTTTCCATGAGATGACCTTCAATGTCATGGAAGAAGAGAGACGATCTGAGAGCATAGCACAGTTTGGTGCCAGCATCGCTTCTTTCAGAAGCTCATTGTACTCTCTAACTCATATTGTGCTCACAACACCCTTCAGAGTGAGATGAGTAACACAACTGGTGCCAGAGCACTGCCTTCTTTAGCCATGTTACAGCCACTCTTTGTCCCAATGATATTTCTCTGTTTGCATGCTACAGAGAACGGTTTTAGTTTTCAGCCTTGTTGAGCCTGTTAAATCTTGATCACTATTGATCTAATTCACTGACAGGCCAACCTGTAATATATTTTGGCTCCTACTGCTGGAGCTGATGACTGTATTTGCTTACTCAAGGAATGGCTCTCCTTGATGTTCAGTTTGAAGCAATGGTACTTTGTCATCATTGGTCATTCCAGCCTGATATTTCAGTTAAGCTTCCAGGGTTGTGTTTAAGAGGTTTACTCACTCGGGACCTCGGAGCAGGAGTTGGAGGAGGATAAGAAAGAATTTCATGCAAGGTTTTTGTTTCTAAACCGCTTTCTATGCATAAGGTTGTGCAAAGATTTCTGAAAATGACCATGGGAAATACAACTTCAGGACAGGATTTCCTGGTCTGAAAGCAATTGCTTTATGCTGAGAGTCCTCCTGTCCGTTTGAGAGTGCCCCTGTCCTTTTGACTATGAAACTCAGCCCCTAACTCCCTTCTGATCAAAAGGCACATGGTAATTTATAGGGCCTGTGAAGAGGCCAAGAAATAGTAAATTTAAATCGCCTGAACTCACCGAGGAGACCAGCTCCAGTGTAGGGAAGTCCACACTGGGTAAGGGAATTGAGGTGAAAAGGGCCAGCAAGCAGCTTTTTTGGGGGCTTTTTGAAGCCGG
>VYXH01004008.1:78545-90255 GCA_013397275.1 Burhinus bistriatus | reverse complement strand
CTGGCGGGCACAGGCTCCTCCACAGCCCGCCGCCGCCGCAACGGCAGCGCCTTCTTGCCAGCCCGACGCGCAGCATCTCCGCACACCGCCGCCGCCACTCGAAGCAGCGCCGAGCGCCTCAGCGAGCGTCGCGAAAAAGTGCGCGCTCCGCCACACCGCGCAGGCGCCCGCCGGCACCGCCCCTTTCCTCCCACCCACGCCCGGGGGGGAGCGTTAAATTGTTCCCGGGGCGGGGCGCAGGCGTGAGGTTTTCTAGTGGGCTCTGTTCCCGGTTTGCCCCGTCCACGGCTTTTCCCGCCGTGAGTTCTGCGGCCGCTGTCGGTCGTCGCGTTCCATCTTCCGCGGCGGCGGGACGGTTCGTCTCTCTTACAAATTAGTCCCGGTTAAAAAGGTGCCTTTTCTGTTTTTCTTAGGGTGCAGGTGGCCAGACTTTGTGGACAGACTTTGTGGACAGGGAAGCGTCTTGCAGCTGCTGTGGTGGAAACTCCAGCAGCTGTGTATTTATACAGTATTTATACAAAGTAGGCTGAAGGGGGATTTGCTGCAACATCTAATGCCAAATGTTTGATACCGAGAAACTCGTACATCCAGTTTGGTGTACAGACTGTGATGTAATGTGGCCCAGGTGGCCAAGAAGGCCAGCAGCATCCTGGCCTGTATCAGGAATAGTGTGGCCAGCAGGAGTAGGGAAGTAATTGTCCCCCTGTACCTGGCACTGGTGAGGCCCCACCTCGAATACTGTGCAGTTTTGGCCCCCTCACTACAGAATCACAAGGGTTGGAAGGGACCTCTGGAGATCATCTAGTCCAACCCCCCTGCCAGAGCAGGGTCACCTAGAGCAGGTTGCACAGGATGGTGTCCAGGCGGGTTTGGAATGTCTCCAGAGTCAGAGACTCCACCCCCTCTCTGGGCAGCCTGTTCCAGTGCTCTGCCACTCTCCAAGTAAAGAAGTTCTTCCTCATGTTTAGATGGAACTTCCTACGGTCAAGTTTGTGCCCGTTACCTCTTGTCCCATCACTGGGCACCACTGAAAAAAAAAAAAAACAAACATTGAGAAGAAAGACAGACATTGAGATTCTGGAGAGTGTCCAGAGAAGGGCAACGAAGTTGGTGAGAGGTTTGGAGAACAAGTCTTATAAGGAGTGGCTGAGGGAACCATCCCTGGAAGTCTTCAAGGCTAGGCTGGATGAGCCTTTGAGCAACCAGGTCTAGCGGAAGGTGCCCTTGTCCATGGCAGGGGGGTTGGAACTAGATGATCTTTAAGGTTCCTTCCAACCTAAACCACTCAATGATTCTATGAACTGGGGTTGTTTAGCCTAGAGAAAAGGAGGCTGAGGGGAGACCTTATCACTCTACAACTACCTGAAAGGAGGCTGTAGCGAGGTGATGGTTGGTCTGTCTCCCAAGTAACAAGTGATAGGACAAGAGGAAATGGCCTCAAGTTGTGCCAGGGGAGGTTTAGGATGGACATTAGGAAAAATTTCTTCACTTAAAGGGTTGTCAAGCATTGGAACAGGCTGCCCAGGGAACTGGTGGGAACACCATCCCCTGGAGGTATTTAAAAGACAGGTAGACGTGGTGCTGAGGGACATGGTTCAGTGGTGGACTTGGCAGTGTTAGGTTAATGGTTGGACTTGATGATCTTAAAGGTCCCTTCCAACCTAGATGATTCTATGATTCTTTACAACATTGCCAAGATGGAATAAAAATAAAATACCCCCACAACAGGGTTCCGCACTTACAAGGTAGATGGTTGTACTGGGCACCACTAAATCCTCTCACCAGCACGAGGTAGATCCTTGGTCTCAGTTTTGCTTCACTGAAGGTGCACTATTGCTTACACTGTAAGTGGTACCTTCAGTTGTATATAGCTATGGAAGGGCGAGCTTGAATTGACCTTTAAGCAATTCTTCCCTGAGCTGAGTACTTTCAGACTATTATGAGTTTGTGTTAGGACAGAGTGGAAAGCTTGTTATAGGAACACCGTGGTGTCATCTTGCTCTGTAATAGGATAAAAAAGCCTGCGTAGAGGCTCAGCATTTATTTATGAGAAAAACACTGTGAGGATAAGGCAACAGCTGCATCTCAAGAATAGCTGAAATTTCTGGCTGCTTCAAAATGAGCATTAGGAATAGCGCAGTCTGAAGAAGCACTGCACGACAGAGGTCTTGAACGCTGAGGAAGAACATAGGGAAAACCTACATGACAGGTTTGTTGGACATGCTATGTGTAATAAAAAGTATGACATGGATGCTTAGAATCCTAGAAGCAATGAGGATTTGTCAACAAGAAGAAATTCATCAGCAAAACTATCCCAGTATATTTCAATGTGTGTAACAATACATATTTCTAATTAGTTTGGTGGGAAAACAGTTTAAATTAAAAGAAGAAAAGTGGTCAGACAGAAATTGATACGTACGTTGATAAACTGTCTTGTGTAGATATGGCATTCCTCGTGTGCATGATAATAATAGGTAGAAAATTGGTCTTCTAGAGAAGATAAAGCAGTAAAGGATTAACAAAAAAAAAAAAGCGAGGAGGCTTAGTGTCTCTCCATTTTAGAATTGCAAGGATACCACTCCATGTTTTCACAGGGAGGCTGTAAAACAGAGTGGAGAGCTGAGTCCACTGAGAACAGAAAGTGAGTTATCTGCGTTTCCCCCCGCCAAAAAAAAAGCCCAAACAAAACCCCACCAGTTTAAAGCCAAAAAAAACCCAAGACTTACAAAGCATAGAAACATCCCACTCATTTAATTGGCTAATTTTTGTTTGCTGCTGTTCGGAGAGCCCTATTTAACTTTTATACATTGCAATGTCCTAAAAACCAAGTAGTGCTTTGTTGCACTGATGGAAATCCAAAAAAAAAAAAAAAATCTCTTTACTATTTTTCACCTGTCGAGGATTTGCATCGACATAGCTGAGTACAGAGCAGGGATGCACAATAAATAACATTGTTAAATTGAGTTTATGTCGCTAAATATGAGGTTCTCCTCCAAGAGCGCATTTTCCCACCAGTTTTTATGTGTAGGTCTCGTTGCCTGAGCTACCACTCTGCTGAAGAACTGCTGACAGGTCAAACTGATTTTAAAAAAAACACCTTTCCGTTTAAGTACTCCTTAAACATGTCATTGTACGTGTTTTCAGTTGGGACTGCCGTGAGTTCTGTGGTACTCGCAGGCTGGTACATTAAAAGGCTACACAAGAAAAGAGAACAAATAAGCGTGTCTCAAGTGCCACGAAATGTGAGGCAAATACTTCCTTTGCTTTACAGCAGAGGATTTTGCTGCTTCTCATCAACCGGAGTAGGGCGGGCATCCACGCAGGACGACGCGGCGTTCGCAAGTCGCAGGGTTTACCAGCCTGCCTCTAGTTTGAGCGAACAGGCGCAGCTGCTACGCGTCTTCCAAGCCTCTCTTACTTCAGACTGATTATTCCTCTTCGACTTGAAAACCACAAAACGCCTCAGGCGGAGCGTGGCAAACCCCTACGGAAGGAGGACGAGCCATTCACCCGCCCGCTTCCAAGGGGGAGGGACGGGTGTCCGCCACCTCGCCTTCCCCGGCCCGGAACGTTTTGAGCCCGGAACCTTCCAGGCGCCCGGCGGAGAAAAGGGGTAAAAAAAAAAAACCCAACACCCCGAGACGCGACGTCGCTCCGCCGAGGCGCCTGCTGGGGGACGCCGTTGCGCAGGTTTTATTCCTCTCCGCCATCGCCTCGCCGGCCGCCACCATGTACCGGCAGAGCTTCCGCCCCCCGACGCCTCCGTACGCGGGCGGCGGCTTCCGGAGCCCTCCCTCCGGCGGCGGAGGAGGCCCTATGCCCCCCTCGCCGCGGGGCTACGGGAGCCCNATGGAGACACCCCGGCTCAGGCAGCTGTGCGATCAGGAAAGGGAAGGAGGGTCCCAGGCCTGCCTGAGGCCTGTTGCGAAGACACGAGGAGTCACAAGAGAGTAGCGTTCTTCCTTTTCTTATTCTGGCGTGTGAAGGTAGAGAGAAAACTAAGTACCACCCAAAACAGCAGCAGACATCTCTTTCCCTTGTAGGTACCTCCCTTTGATCAGTTTTCTTTAACACAGGGGTGAAGTGCTGTGTGTTTTTACTTGCCTTTACTTTACTTTGCCTGTGTTATCTTACATCATGGAAGCTGCCCTGTCCACACACTCAGCTTTCTGGGACGTGAGTAGAGGAGTGCTCTACTAAAGAGAATTAAGCTGAGGCTCCTTTAAGCAGACATGAGAGCATCTGTTGGGATAAGAGTGTCATTTTAAAGTCTTTGCATTCCACTGAAAGCTTTAATTTACATACATATAGTTTTCCCAAGGGCTGTCAACAACAGATTATGTGAGTTAGGCTTTTTTCAGGTGGTTTAGTTGGGGTATGCGACTGGCAGTGCAGATAGGTATGACAGTTCTTGAGATGATACCAACTTTATGTACGTGGCTGGCTTTATGCAATATTAGGGAAACCTTAAAAATATGACAAATGATACATGCAGTACAGACAATGATAAAATTTTCAGGTGCTCTTACTGACACTTTAAGGATTAAAGTGTAATAATGAAGTCAAATCTTAATAGAGATCAGTAAAAACTTAACGTGCCTGCACTGCATAGTCATGTTTCCATTCAAAAATAGTCTTTGGTTACTTTTTTACAATGCAGTTAGCTATCTTGGAGGCATCTCATAGTTGGTAGATATGGGGTCATTATGAATTTTGTATGTTTCCTTCAACACAGCGGCAAAGGCTCTCCCAGGGTGGAAGCCTACAGATAGCTTAACCTCTGTATCTGTTGAAAAGGCAAAGGATGTTGGGTTTCTGGTGCAGATTCTGGAGGGATGGTTTATGTTGCTGATATCTAGACATTTCCCTTCAGAAAAATCACTCTTTGGATATTCAGTTAAGTGTTTTTTAAAAGCCTGCCTTAAATTAACCAAGCAGAAGAATATGCAGGAATCCTTTTGCCTCTAGTTTTAGTCAGAACTGTTTCATGTCGGGTCCTGTGGGTGGGAACAGTCTCATAGGCTCCACCCTTGGTGTTAAGTAAGAAGCCTGANAGGCCACAGTTTCCACGGCGGCGCCGGGCGGTTCGGGAGCCCGTCGCCGGGGGGGCAGACCCCGCGCAGGCCGCAGAGCGTCAGCCCCCGGTACCCGGCTCCCTACGGCGGCAAATCCCCGGCTGGAGCTCCCCCGCACCCGCAGCAGCACAAGCGCTCGCCCGGGGGCTTCCAGAGGCACTACCAGGTATGGGGCAGGGCGGTGAGGGAGACAGGCCCGCGCCTCCGCACAGCGGGGCGTGGNCCGGCTCAGGCAGCTGTGCGATCAGGAAAGGGAAGGAGGGTCCCAGGCCTGCCTGAGGCCTGTTGCGAAGACACGAGGAGTCACAAGAGAGTAGCGTTCTTCCTTTTCTTATTCTGGCGTGTGAAGGTAGAGAGAAAACTAAGTACCACCCAAAACAGCAGCAGACATCTCTTTCCCTTGTAGGTACCTCCCTTTGATCAGTTTTCTTTAACACAGGGGTGAAGTGCTGTGTGTTTTTACTTGCCTTTACTTTACTTTGCCTGTGTTATCTTACATCATGGAAGCTGCCCTGTCCACACACTCAGCTTTCTGGGACGTGAGTAGAGGAGTGCTCTACTAAAGAGAATTAAGCTGAGGCTCCTTTAAGCAGACATGAGAGCATCTGTTGGGATAAGAGTGTCATTTTAAAGTCTTTGCATTCCACTGAAAGCTTTAATTTACATACATATAGTTTTCCCAAGGGCTGTCAACAACAGATTATGTGAGTTAGGCTTTTTTCAGGTGGTTTAGTTGGGGTATGCGACTGGCAGTGCAGATAGGTATGACAGTTCTTGAGATGATACCAACTTTATGTACGTGGCTGGCTTTATGCAATATTAGGGAAACCTTAAAAATATGACAAATGATACATGCAGTACAGACAATGATAAAATTTTCAGGTGCTCTTACTGACACTTTAAGGATTAAAGTGTAATAATGAAGTCAAATCTTAATAGAGATCAGTAAAAACTTAACGTGCCTGCACTGCATAGTCATGTTTCCATTCAAAAATAGTCTTTGGTTACTTTTTTACAATGCAGTTAGCTATCTTGGAGGCATCTCATAGTTGGTAGATATGGGGTCATTATGAATTTTGTATGTTTCCTTCAACACAGCGGCAAAGGCTCTCCCAGGGTGGAAGCCTACAGATAGCTTAACCTCTGTATCTGTTGAAAAGGCAAAGGATGTTGGGTTTCTGGTGCAGATTCTGGAGGGATGGTTTATGTTGCTGATATCTAGACATTTCCCTTCAGAAAAATCACTCTTTGGATATTCAGTTAAGTGTTTTTTAAAAGCCTGCCTTAAATTAACCAAGCAGAAGAATATGCAGGAATCCTTTTGCCTCTAGTTTTAGTCAGAACTGTTTCATGTCGGGTCCTGTGGGTGGGAACAGTCTCATAGGCTCCACCCTTGGTGTTAAGTAAGAAGCCTGACATAAAGAAGGTACAAGTTTGAATCCACTCACAGATTGTCACAACATTTTCCCTTCTCCCCATTCCTTCTGCAGACTTTGTGAGTAGTTTAGGAGCATTGACCCGATGATGATGCTTTCTAAGACTAGAAAGACATTGCATGTCCGTAGCTTTGCCTAGGACTAAGGTGTGTAGGTGTGTGCTTTTATGTGTATACACATGGGTTGTTTTGCCTGGGAGGCAATAGAGGCAGTCATGGAGGGAGGAAGTCTCATAAACCTTGAGTCCCCATTTTCTTCGACATGGGCAACAAGAATCTCAGCCCGTGAGGCCATGAGTAGATTCAGGTAGAGGGATTTTTTGCGTGGTCTCAACATCAAATTTCTTCTGGGGTACGTGGATTGTTCCCTTCTCTTCTGTAGATGATATTGTTAAGAAACTATAGTGCTTTTGAAATTTACGGTGCTACTGTCACCTTTGAGATGAAAATCTTAAGTGACCCTTTAAAATCTCATCAGGAAATCCAAGACAGTTTATATTTACTTTAGTATACTATTAATGATGTTACTAATATTCTGTGCTCATTTTGCGCTTGAAGACTTTCATTTTTTTGAAACGAACAGGAGACTTAAAAACATAGTAAGCTTGCTTTTTCTGAAATGGCTGACTTAACCTTTAGGTGGGCAATACTTTGCAGAGCTTACTTTACAGAGCTTTCCATTTTTTCCGGAGATGCGTCTGCTTTAAATTTTATGAAAACATTTGTTGTATCTCTTGAATATCTCCTCTTAGAATTCACTTAGTGGTAACATTTCACTTTCTACACTCAACAGGAGTTAGTGAACTAGCTAGTAGCAGTAGCTAGTTAGTGATGATGGGTTGAAAATTATTACAGGAAGTTGAAAAATATCTTGTGAAATGGTATAGTCATGATTTCTGTGTTTCTATGCATCTGCCAGCAAATAAAATTACATCAGGTGAAGAAAGCTGATAAAGGGCGTGATTATCCTCCTTTTCAAGGCAGTATTACCACATTCAGTAACATGTTGGTAGCACCAGAAGATTTTTTTTTTTTTTCCCGTTGTAGAGAGGTATTTGTTACCTGGAAAAAAAGTATTGAGAATAGATTGACTGTTCCTTTAAGGAAGGTTCAGTGAGAAAAGGCTGTTGGCACCAGTGACAGTAAATATAAAGGTGTTTTTTTAAGGTATCTTTGGCATCAGACAGTTTCTCTTACACATAATAGTTTCACTTGCACAGGTAGGGCTGTTTTCCTTTTCCACAGGCCTGTAATATGAATAATCACTTTTTTTTTTAACACTTACTGAAGGTTGTCAATCTTGTATTACGTAGTAATACATTTCCTAAATTTCAAACATGCAAAAATGTTAGTGTTACTGATGGCCTGCATTATATTGTAGTGAAATTTAATATTATAAAGTAAATCCATCCAAAAGAGTCTTACCACTGAATTATTTTGTTCTGTCACTGTATACTGTCAGCTCAGCTTTCTTTTGAGTGCTGCAGATTAGACATAACATTAAGTGCATGCTCAAACTGTTTTACAATGTCAGAGTTACAGAGTCTCCATTAAACATGCTGTTTTAAAGAGTTAATTTTTTTATTATTTTGGAGATACAATGCACTATGTGCTATTGCTTTACTGCTAAATGTGAGTCCTTGAAGAACGTTAATGTTAGTTTTGCTAGTGCACATTGACTTGCTGTAGGAAACTCCTTGTCCCTTAGGATGTTTTTAGCTGTATTCTGAGGTGATTCTCAGACCTTTCCCTTGGGGTTTTGATACAATACTTCATAAAGTAATTCTCTACCTTTTAGTAATTTTTCTGGTTTAAGATCATCATCTTGGCTCCATAACCTAATTGTACCACGATGAATCATTAGAAACAAATGCCCTGTAAATAAGACGTGGGTGTTCCCACATTCGGTTGTGTATCCATTATTACCAAGCTTTAGAAGTTCTAGAAAAGTACTTATTGGGACCACACAAGCAGGCTCCTGTTCCAGCACACTTTCAGAAATAGGTTCAAGACTCGGCAGTTTGCAGTGGAACCTGTTCTTCTGGCTAAGCATAGGCGCCTTCGCTATATGGCACCATTTCTCAGTTTTACTCAGAAATTGTTTTATATGATCTATTTATGTAGATTCTGTAGGCCTTATTAATCAAGTTCAAATACCATCACTGCTGGTCGAAAAAGTGGGGGGAGTGGGGAAAGCAGCGCTTAATCAGTGCATTTATGCTCCTTTACAAAGTCAGAGGCTGATAATCAGCCTCAAGGAGTTCTGTTCTAATCATACCGAATGCAACAGTCACATTTGGAGACTGCTATTGTGTATCTGTAGTACAGGTTGTTTAACTTTGGTTAAAACAAATTAATCAAATACAGCTTTAGACAAAACCTCACTTTCTAGGGAAGTGAATGTGAGGAAAAGAACAATGGATGATGCTAACAGGAGAAAATGGTTATAGCAATTTCCTTCTTGTCATAGGTCTTTTTAAGTTGCAGATTTGTAGTGGGTTTGCAGAAGCAATTGTAGTGATCCTTGATCTTAAAAAAAAAAAAAAAAAAAAAAAAACCCCAAACCAAACCCCAAATATCAAAAGGTCCATGCAAAAGGTTTTTCTGTTGTGCAATATGTGCCTAATTACCATCCAGATTGTATATCAAATACAGTAATCTGTTCTCAAATTTCATACAACACTAGTTTGCTTAAAACAGGGTGCTTTTCCCAGTAAGTTCTTGGGGTCATTTGTAGCTATTTGCTTTATACAGTGGTGTGTTCAATCTATAAGTACTTAATATCTGACTTCTGCTCTTGTAAACATTATCAGCTCTTCCTCAGCCTCTTAACTCCCTGTTTTGTTGTTCAGCTTCCGAGTTAGACATGTCATTGACTTGGGCAGCTTATGAAAAATAGCACGAGGAGCTTTTCTGTAGTTATGTGCCAGAGTGATGTCAACAAGTATTTTGGAGAAGACTGGTTGTTTTTTTTTTTCTTATCCTGTTAAATCATTACTCATAATTAAAAGTATAATAAAGTTAATATTTTCTGAGGAAGGTGCAGGTGAGGAGTAGTAATTAATCATTAATAATCAGCTTCAAAGCTCTGATACGTTAGAAGGAAATTTTTTTTTATTTTATTTTTTTAGTTTGAATTAGTCTATTAAATGTTTCTTTACCTGATGGTTTTCTTCCAAAGGGATCACCCAGGACATCTACTCCATTTGGTACAGCGCATGGCAGAGAGAAAAGAGTGTCTAATGATGTGGAAAACTATTACAGACCTTCAATGCTTGAGGACCCATGGGCTGGCCTAGAGCCAGTTTCTGTTACAGACATAAACCAACACTACAGCAGTGAGCAAACAACATATACTGGTAAAAAAGGGAGGTATTTCAGCTAACACTTTTAAAGGCCAAATAACTCCATCTTGTCAGGAAAACCTTGGGACAAAATCTTTACCCTTACACAAGATGAACAATAATCAAGACCTTAGATAATGTTTTTATTTGATCAAGCGTCCACCCTTTTATCCTACCTTTTTTTTTTTTTATTGCATTGGATATTTTTATGTATGAGAGGGAAAAGGAGTGGTAGGAAAACTTACATTTCTGGCTACATGGAAGTGCCTACCAGCTTTGAAGAACAAAGAGTTCTTTAATCACCAGCGACTGATTTGTGACTGTTAAAACAGGTTTCCATATATTTACCTCTTCCGTGCCAGATTGTTAGCCTTTTATTGTAAACTCCGTTAGGAAATGGTATTTTTTTATGTTTCAGCATTTTTAGAATGAAGTTAACTTGGAAATAAAATAAAGTTTTGTAAATCCTTGTTTTGTAATGTATAAAGATTATTTTAGGACTTCTGTTAAGGTGTACACGTTAACACAAATAGTACTAGTGAAATTAGGTGACTTCTGTAAATGTGTTTGTATGCTGTAGTTAACCTCTGATTTTGTGCATAGTATTTTTTGTTAATTGTAGTGTAACATGAAGTTAAAACATGACTTTTAGCCATCTCAGGAAACAAATGTATTGTCTTTGGAAAGTTAATTTGTTGAACCAGCTCTTGAGTCATAAACATAATTCTGTAATCGTTTGCTTTTGTATTTTAAAAAAAATCTTATTTGGAACAAAATTAGACATTTCTGGATTATAGTAACAAGTCTGTTCAGTGGCAGTTTAAGTCTAAGGAGCACATAAAACATCAAGATTAAATAAATACAAATTTACTTTCTGGATCCACCTGTTAGAATAGCATAGAATTGAATGAAAGTTTGTTATACAGTTGACGTTAGTACATGTATAGCATCTTTTTTTTTTATCTGTACAGGGTTTTTCAATTTTTTTATTATCATTTTTACCTAGAGAAGTCTTGTTTTGTGTGCGTGCATGCTATATTTTTATACTGAAGAGGAAAGCAATGAGGTTTTTTTAGAGCTTGTCTATATGTGGAAGATCCATTCTTAAATCCAGGTGTGAATATTGTAATCTAGAATAAATAAGAAATAGTTCCAGCTGCAGGCATGCTCTTAATGTGCCATGTTAAGCCTGCAGTAGATATCTAAAGTTTTGTTGAACCTACCGTTGTTTGTTGATCTTGGCTTTTAAGCAGTAGGTAGAGGGTGAAAACTTAGTTAAAAATAAATAAAAGCGTTAGTTCAGTTTTCCAAACATAGGTTTCATTTTAAGCTTCTTACATACTGCACAGAAAACATTTTTGTAGTCCTGAAGCATGGTTAGGTAGAAAAGCACAGGGAATCACATTAGGCTGTTCTTAGTAACTTGTCTTTTGCTGAGGTAGAATAGTCCTATTTATCTGTTTCAGCATAAAATGTCTTGGCTTAATACCGCCTTCAGGAACAACTTCAAACTGGAAGGGGGGTTAACATGTTAAAATGTGCTAGCTGAGTCTCTTGTACTTTTATGACCATAATCTAGTCACTTGTGTCTTCCCCCAGTTGACCTTATTGTTTTAGTAGTATATCCAAAAAGGCTGCTCAAAGAACTGACAACACAATGCCTGTTTGATGCCAAGAGTGGTTAAATCTTCATCGCAGAACCAAAACTATGCCTTAAATGGCAGCTGTCAGAACCGTTATCTGTAATGTGTACCAGCAAAACTGAGATGACATGACAAGTTGTAGATAGTCTTTAGAATATATAAATCAATTAATCAATGTCCTTGTGAAAAGTGAAGTATAAAGTTCCCCCCCCC
>VYXH01004008.1:60898-78487 GCA_013397275.1 Burhinus bistriatus | reverse complement strand
TTTTTTTTAACCTTGTCAGGTGCTGTAAAGCTCACAAAAAAAGTTACAGGGTGCTTAACCGAGTCATCTTTTTTGTTTCATTTCCTTTGAAATTAAATGCAGTTTACTTTTTGCAATGTTTGGTGATCTTCAGGAAACGGATACGATGTTGTTTATGAGACTAAAGTTATGATGTGTTCCCAGTTAGACATGAGAAGAAACTGGGTTTGGAAAGGAGGAAGGAAAGGAAAAGGATTCATGACAGAAGAGAGACTTAGAGGTGGGACTGCTTATACGGTAGCCAATATCAGCTGCCCTTGCACATTGCAAAGATGCTTTTTTCCACTTTGGCTTTGCAGTTGACCCAGGGATCAAAGCCAGCCTCCTCTGGTAATAACTGTTAACTCATGGAACTGTGTGTCAGACATCAATGAAGGTAAATGTTCCAGAAAGAGAATTGAGGAAATAATCTTGAAGCATTGTTTAATCAATACAGGCTTCCCACAATGCCCTCTGTTAAACTGCTGCTCCAGTGTGCTTCAGGATATGACCCAACAATTATAAGTACATCATACTGCTAAAGACTCCAATAATTTGGTCAAGAATCAGCAAGGAATTAAAATGTAAATGTAATAAACTTACTAACCTCATCATACTGCACCAAAAACTTAAAAATGATTCACCTTTCTGGCTCATAGCAAAAATTCTGCAATTACAGTAAAATGTCAGAATGTCGCTGTTGAATAGCTGTAAAATGCATGAACACATGTTCAGAACTATAAATATAATGTACTTAAAGTCAATTTAAGCTTTGCCTTTTTTGCTATGATATCTGGGAAGCTTAAGCACTTACTTCCGTACCAATTTTTCTTCCTTTTCCCATGTGGCAAACATTCTTTTTCCCCACATGTTTCTAATGGAGAGAGGATATATCACTTCCTCATTTGTTAATGAAGCCACTTGATAGTAACAGTATGGTTCTGGAAGTAGCATTTGGTGATAAAAAGTACGGCACAAATACATCCTTTCTTCATGAGCCTATGAAATAAAATAGTGCCTGTGTCTTGTTAACGAAAGGATTCTTCTGTAACGAACGTGCTAAGAATATGGGCATTGTTCTTTCTTCAACAGACTTCTTAGACTTTAAGGTAAGTCGTTTAGCTCCTTTTTCAGAAGGTTAGATTGATTTACTTCTTTTCCATTCTGTTTTGTTTGTATTGTGTTTGTATGTCAAGTCCATCTGACTTCCTGTTCGGTTGTTGTAAAGGAGTTGTATAACTCATGACTAACTCTCTTCTAGCAAAAATTTTAATTTCTTTTGTTGCTATTTGCTACTGTGTTTAATAGCGAACTGCGTTGGTACTACATTGTGCTAATATCACAGTAAGATAACTTAAATCAGCTGAGTACAATTCTATGTAACATGGCAACACACCAGCTGGGAAGTTACCCCAAGTTGTGGACTGTAATACTTCAAAGATAGTTCAGGTTTGGGTTTTCGCTGTGACTTTATAATACAGAATATTCATTCTTCTCTGGCATTTCGGACACACTATTTTACATTGAAATTGTAAAACAATTTAGAATGTTAAAATTTCAATTAAAATAGGATTTTCAAAATGCATATCAAGCAGCTTCTCTTTAGAATTAGCAATAAGGCATTGAGCTGTAACATTTTTCTAATGTCAAAACTGGAAATGCTTTGCAGGGGAAATGCTTCTGGTCAGCAGCATGGGTAGCTACTTTTACAATCAGGTGGGTTTTCTTTTCCTCTTAAGGACATCTTTGTGTGCTTTTCACTTTATATAAATGTGTTAATTAGACATCTGAGGGGGAGCATTTGAAACATGCGTTATACAGAAAGCCTACAAGTACCTATTTAGTTCCCTTCTAAAGAAAAGTTTTTATAGTTTGTTTGCATTTCAATTTGTGCTTGTGAGTCAGAAGATTTACTTATGCAACCAAGATACGTAAGTATCTTAACATTACAGTTTGAAAATTGTATCATCCATTTGTCTGTCAGTGCTTTTTACCAACTTTGCAATAAATTGCTTTGTTTAGCAAATGCTCTGAATTCAAATTTGTACATGTGCTTTTATACATGAGCCAAGAG
Source organism: Burhinus bistriatus (assembly GCA_013397275.1). Taxonomy (NCBI): domain Eukaryota; kingdom Metazoa; phylum Chordata; class Aves; order Charadriiformes; family Burhinidae; genus Burhinus; species Burhinus bistriatus. The sequence continues at coordinate 76,395 of VYXH01004008.1, read as the reverse complement.
TGTCTTGCAATGAATTAAACTTGTTTTTACAACATTTTCCTAAATTCTCAAGAGTAAAGACTTTGTTCTTCTTCCTCAAATCTTGGCGCTTGCCTTCCTCCCATCATCTTTGTACTAGGGGAGAAAAGGGAGAATTGCCTACACTGATTGGTGAAGAATCATGTAATAATTTTCATGTCTCTGGCTTTCAGAAGCTTGTGTATCAATTAACTCAATCAACACCACAAGAAAGGAAAGAAATCACCAAGTTGTGTTAACACTTAACAGTAGTATAGTTCCAGCACTCAGTCATTAGTTCACAGTCAAATTCTTTGCCTGCAATAACTTTTCGTGTGAATGTATCACTAGGCATAAATTGAATCAGTTTCATTTTCTGCCATTTTCACTAAAATATGTGCTTTGCTGACTTAGAGTTTAAGAACAGTTTCTAAACCTGGACTTCTGAATTTACCTGTAAAAAGTGACTAGCTCTTGATTGTTAGACCTCAAATCTAGACCTTTCCTTAAAGCATTTTAGATCTGGCTAAAAGAGCTTTATCCCATCCTTGCTACTTCCTTGATGACACTAGGAAATCTTTGAAAATGGGGGTAGAAACAGCTGGGCAGATGCTTGGTGCCGCAACAGGGTCATCAGACTACCCTCCCTCCTCTCCGAGAGGTTACCTCTAATTTCTTGTCATTCCAGTGCAGTGGGGCCCAGGAAGGTGTTTTGAGCCAGAGTCATATCCATCTTGTTTCACCAGTTGTATGTGGGTTGCAGTATTTTAAGTCATATCAGTGGTTTGCTTAGTGCACGCCCTGGATTTTAAATTTTACCAGCATTATAAATTCTAATTTGTAGTTTTAACTCCTAAAACTGATGCACATTCTCTTCTGCAGTAAAATCACAGGTGAATTCCTTTGTTCAGTGATCTGTGGCTGTTGCACATTCCTTTTGTGAACTATAAATGTAAACATTTGTATACAAGGAAGTTCTGTGGCTAAAGGGGGTCGTACCAGTACAGTTTCAGAGTGAAATTTTGAATACAGCTGACACTACTACTATTAAAATAAGAGCTTCTCTGTCACCCTTTAACAGGACAAAAATGAAGCAAAAAATTAAGCAGTTGAGATGCTGAGCTGGAAACTGTGATCCACGCAGTGCGAGATGGACTACATGAGTAGTGACATCATTACAATTCAGCGTAACCTGCATTAGCCCATTTCCAGATTGCAGGTAGAATGGGTTTTTTAACAGAGCTGAAAAAAATACCATCCCACTCCCTAATAAGACAGAAAAAGGTATTTTGCAAGAATTAGTTAACACACAAAAGAATTAGTCTTGTGCAGCCTCAAACTCTTACACTGCCTCACAAACCATGAGACCTGTCTTGTTCTTATTTTTCTTCTGGAGAAGCACTGACTCCTTAGCGGTATCTTCAAGGCTTCCTGAGGCATGAACTTCAGTCAAAGTCATCAAATCACTATTTGACCTGTTCTCTGACAAAGTGAAAAGTCTGTTTTACGTAGAATATTGGATGTACTCAATTTCACAAAACTGTAGGCTGTACTGTTTACTGGCTGTAGAAAGTTTTTGACACTAGATTAGCATGTATTCTCAAATTTTTTGAGTAAAGTATTCCTGCATTTTGATTTGAAATGTCAATATCTTTTAGCAGTAAAAAAGTTATACCTTCAAGTTCTACCAGGGAAGTGATTCTCAAATATTAAAATTAATTCCCAAAATTGCTTAATTCAGAGTATTCATTTTTTCCAGGTAACAGCAACAGGATTGTGGAGGAGGTATTAAATTTATACTTTTTTTTTTCCCCTACAAAAGAAAGAAACTAAGTTTGTTTAATTTCATTCAAATATCAGTCTTAATTCAGGTAGTGGTGGCGGTTGCATAGTATAGTTCAAAAGAATCCGAGGGTCTGTCCTTTCTTACTTGAAAGAAATTTTCCAGAATGGGCCAGTGCAGTTCACCCAGGTGTGCTGGGTCAGAGGTTTTGCACTTGAGATGCTGGGATGGAAATCGTGGTCTGCACAGTGACAGATGGACTACATGAGTAGGGACATCATTGCAATTCGGAGTAACCTGTCTTAGCCCATTTCTAGATTGCAGGTAGAATGGAACTTTAACAAGGACAAAACAAGTAAGACCCCATTCCCTCCCACACATATAAACACACCGCAAGAGATTTTTCATTTTCTAAGCCGACAGTGAGGCACTGTGTTATTAGGTTAAAGGATAAGATAATTTAAGTTGTTCTTTCATTTATTAATTAGTGACAGCATCTTAGGAGGCAAAGAATTTGACATCACATCAAGCTGAAATTTTTAATGCAATTATTTTAAAATGGGCTACACCAAGAATCTGCATGCACTACCCTGCTTTTATGGGCAGCAGTAATGATACTGTGTTAAAATACACTTAAACCTTCTGGTATCCATATGTATTTTGCCACAATCTAATTGCTGTGTAGTCAAGATAGTTAAAAGCTGTTAGTATAGAGTCAACAAGTGTTTGCTTTGGTTTTAAGTCTTTGTAGTTTGCATGAGGAAATTCATAAGAGTTCAAACTGCTGACCATGATGTTGATGCAACTATTAGCATAAATGCTAATAAATGAAAGAACAAAACCTCTTTCATGCTGATGCAAATCATTCCGTTTTCAAGCATCACAAGCTAATACTGAAACAAGGGAAGAGGAATCAAGCTAATTGACAACTTCTGTGGATGACTACACAGTGTAAACCACAAATAACAGAGCAAACATAAGCTTTAAAAAACACTGATTGCCAACTGGGGAGTATTATCAACAGTAATTAGATTGTAAGTAGTAGTTGCACAGCACTTTTAAAATCAAACCGCTACCTCCTGTGGCTTAATGAAGATTTTTAGGTTAATGTAAAAAGGCTTTGAGCTGTGTTCCCTTAACAGATGTTGGGAATTAACGTGTTACTATTCCTACAGTTGAGTTTGCAGAAAAGAATAAGTATCTTCACCACTTGTCTGTGAAGTCTGGCATCTTTGCATAACTCTAGCATGTTTGCATGAGTCTCATTTCACCAATATTTTTTTTAAGCTAAGGTAAAACTTTGCATTTGAAAATCTTGGGGATTGTCAAAAAGGTGAAAGGGAGAATTAACACCTGCAAATGGTCCAAGCGTACAACTTGGGTTGGTAACTGTAAGAAGGCACCAAAGGTCCATCTATTAATTACTTACCATTCCACTTCCCTAAAGCTATTTCCCTTGTCTGTAAATTTTTAATAGCCTCCTGGTTGCTATGGTAATTGAATTACACCAAGGAAAATTATTTGGTTGTTGATTTCCAGATGTTAAGAAAGCAGTATGCACACTGTGGACAACAGGTTGAGAAACTGCTGTAACTGTTTTCAAATGAACGAACTGCCAAATTGCGTCCCTGTTGAAACTGAAGACAGCTTGCACTACCAGCAGCATTCCTGTACTTAGAATAGCTTCTAGAATAAAGTTCCAAGTGTGTAGAAAGCTTGCATAAAGAACCTTTAAACCCTTTTCAGGGTATCTGTTGCATCTGGTTGCATTTTTCTGACATTTAATTTCCTTTCAGAATAATCACTGGATGTTTTCTACATTGACTGTCCTGTAGTGTGTCATCCTCACTGCTGCGATGTGAGGCAGAAATAGTTATCGTCTGTACTTTGTGAATACACAACTGGTAATAGCCCAGTTTAATTTCTCTCTGCTATTAGGTCACCCCAGTAAGTAGCTGACAGAACTCTCTTTTCATTAACCAAATCTCTATCTTTTTACAGCTTGAAAGTAGTAGATTCTAAGACATTAATAAACACATCCAAAAGGTTTTGTGTACTTTATATTTCAGGCAAACAGTTTAAAGAGACCTACCAAAAGCAGGCTCTTGGGTTTTTTTCACACACACACCCCTTCATCTAGAAAAGATAACTTACCATAATTTTTCCTCTCCAGTGAGTCTTCTGTTGTCTCTCATTCCTCCTCTTTTTTTCTCAGACCTGTCTGTGCACCAGCTGTATGTTAAGGCTTTTCTGCATAGGTTTTCCATGGAAGTAAGCCTGCCTTTCCTGCCCCTTCCATAGGAACAGACTCTTCAGGGCTCTGCTTCCAGTAATTGTTTGGTGGAATCAGTGCCACTCAACCACCCAGCATACCCAGTCCACTAATGGTCCTGTTGGATTACGTTGCTGGAGATGATGGAACAATGTCAACAACTAAAGTGCACACAAACCCTCCCGACTCATCTGAATGAGCCTGCATTGGTTGAGTGGTGGACTTTGTTGTCAGATGTGCAGTGAGAACTGTACAAGGCAGACATGCCCCTACTGTAGTAGCCACCCTTTTCTCTCTAGATTAAGAAAAAGTTCCCTTCTTAACATGCAGACAAGTGGTGCTCGAATCTGTGCTAAACATTGCAAAGACGGAGACAAAGTCACTCTGAGAAGACAACAAAAAAGGGTGTGGGAATACAGTGTCGTCTTGATCCCAGTTCTTCCTGGTAGCTTCCCAACACAACCGTCTCTTAAATACTCGTATTTCCACTCAGCATATCCTTGTTGATAATGCACCAAGTTGGAGGGAGGAAAACTACCTCATGAAAGCATAAAATCGGGTACTCTCCCTTCAGCAGCTACAGAAAATACTGCTGTTTTTCAATCCATGAATGACAAGAAAGCAGATGTGTGTTTTGGAGAGAAGCATGAGCAGCAAAAATAAGAAGACCTTTCCTATTCAGTATATTTAATCATTTACTGTCAGCCAAAGAAGATAGTTCAGCTTCGGCCTGGCCCCTGTTACTTCAGTGATAAATTCTACTTCAGAATCTTTTAAACAGCCAGAAGATCTGCTGCGGAGCAACAGTTCTCAGTCTTGTAACCTTTCCAATGAGTAGAACGAAAAGGCAAAGTTCTGGTGTCATTCTAACTGTATTGATGTATCAGAGAAAAACAGCAGAAACACATCTAATCAAAGTATACACCTTTACCAGCGAGTAGTCTGTTGCTATGTAAGCAACCCAAAACAATCCAGTTCCTGGTGTTACTTACAGGCCTGGGGAGGATCATCAGTACAGTAGACTTCCCCCTTGGGCACCTCCTGGCAAGTAGACTCTAGTCTACACCTTCAAAAGCACAGCATTTCCCTTGAAGTTCAGCATGAGCCTTTTTCAGTTGTTTGCAGCATCACAAAGCATCAGCACAGAACGCGGGCAGGAGTCCAGAATGTGGTGCAAGTCTCCCCATAAGTGACACGAAGGAGTAGAAAGCTCAAGGAAGATCCCAAGACCTGCATTCATTTCTTTATTCTGTTTCTTCACAGGCTCCACAACATTCTTTGTGGCCAGGTCGTCACTTTGCTCTGGACTCCCTTTCCACCGAGTATCCCATATTCTTTCTTTGGCTGCCACTCTGTTTGAGCCAGATGCTTCTCTCTTACAACACTTCCACTCTTTTGGGACTTAAGCCATCTCCACCGAGTATCCCATATTCTTTCTTTGGCTGCCACTCTGTTTGAGCCAGATGCTTCTCTCTTACAACACTTCCACTCTTTTGGGACTTAAGCCATCTCCACCGAGTATCCCATATTCTTTCTTTGGCTGCCACTCTGTTTGAGCCAGATGCTTCTCTCTTACAACACTTCCACTCTTTTGGGACTTAAGCCATCCATAAGTTATCTCCTTCAGAGCTATCTATCACAGTAAGATTTTTCCATCCTGAGCTGACTACCACTGCTCCCCTAGTTCTCCTGACAAAGCAGATACTGCAAGTGCTTTCAAATCAAACAGGCTAGAGCTTGGGTAGTTTAAAATGTGTGTCAAACTAAACTTGCTGATGTCTGAAACAAGACAGCTAACTCAAGTGAGATTTTCCAAGAATGAATCTCGGGACAGAAGCTGCCAGTAACCTCCCTGGTAGTAATAATACTGCCGTTGCAAGGTCAACTGCAGTGTGATCTGCAAAGGTACCTCCATCTGTAACCTGTCTGCATCTTCCTCCTTTTTTTTCTTCCTGCAAATTCTTTTCAGGCTCCTGCTTCATTATCTTTGTCCTGTTGGATTTTTTACTTTATTTTGTTATTTCTTTTTACTAGTTCCAAATTCTAAGCACCTTTCAAAGAGGTAAAGAAAAGTAGTTCTTAAAGTTCTGAGCAAAATCTATGCATATTGAGTCCCAAAGAGTGGATTCAATGATACTAATTTGTTTAGAGGTATAGACTACAGACCTTTTCAGTAAAATGTGGATTCCATAAACTAAAGCAACATGAAATATTTTTTCTTCCTAATAAACTCTACATAGATTTCGTCAAATCCCAAATCTCAGTGTCCATCAGTCGGTGCTAGAAAGAAGTATTTATCCTGATATCCTGCACAATGTTAAGTCTAAACCTCACCTGGGAACTCTCTCATCAAACCAATAACTTTGCTTAAACCAGAACGTAGATATCCAATACGTAAAGATTTCAGATGGCAGACATACCAACATCTGTCAACTGAAGTTCATACCAAGCCTAACAGCTGTCACTTAAAAAGCTGCTTTCTATCCAGGCTGGCTTCATCTAACATTAGCTTCCATCAAGGGATTACATTTTACATTTTTATATTGTATTAGAGAGTCATGTATCAAATTTCTATTTAAGGGAAGTGATCAAATAACATTTGAACATTATCTGCGACAATTAAATACAGCCATTAAAGTCACGTCAGGACATTTTTTTTCTAGGACTGGATTGTTTCTTTGCCTGTTTTCTGAAGCTTTTCTAGTAAGTTTTAAAGTAATCGTTTGCTTTAAAACCATTAAAGTTATATACTAAAATCCTACTGATTAATCCTCTGCTTATGTATCATATGAACCCCCACGTTCAGCAGCACACTGGAAGGTAGCAGTCTTTTTCACTGTCACTTCATTCCAGCTTTTTGTGTCTTATAAATGTGACCAACTTCATTGATCTTTACGTGCAATCTTACGTTTCACTGCATTAAAATGTTAAAGTACTTGCTCTGTGTTCCCTCTGTGTTCCCTCATCTCTTAGTGCAGTGGGTAAAATAGCACCTTGAATACCCCAAACACAAACATCATAACGCTCCACATACTGACCTTCCTGAATTTTAATTGTTAGCTCCTACATCTTTGGTGCCTTTGTTACAGCGTTTGCATTTGTTGTCTCATAAGCGGGAAGAGTTAAAACAATTCACGGCATTTTCTTGGAATTTCCCTCTCCTCTCCAGAGCGAGGCAGAGCTGGGCCAGGACTGTCTTAGGGTCATGTAAACACAGACATCTGCTTGCTGTCACTTTGCCCGTCCTTCGTTTAAATTCCTAAGAATAAAAAGCATCCCACAGGGGGCTCAGACCAGTCATCATCTCGTCCAGTACTCATCTCCTCCCCACTTCGGCGGTGGAAGAGGCAGATGCCATTGAGGGAGGGCATCTCCCAGGCCACTTTCTGCTGGCCCTTCATGCTCGCAAGCATCCACAATTAGAGGAGGGATGCTGGGGGATGTATATCTCTCTACTCTTTGTTAATACTCTTTCATGGACCTGTTGACTATGAGTTTGTATAATCCTTCTTTGAAGCTAATGATACAACTCATTATTTTGAAATATAGAACCAAACCCAATTTACTTATCTCATAAAAAATGAACAAAATTGTCCAAATTTTCTGTACCTCCATCAGCTAAGTATGTACGGGAAATTGTGAAGCACGATAAACATTTACGTTACGAAGACCATTCAACTAGAGCTACTACCTGGAAAACAAAAATCACACTGATGTCAAGAGAAAGTGTGGTATTTCAGTGGAAGTCTACAACTCTCCATCTCTTGTGTTTCTGTTCAGAGGTGCAAACAACCCCTTTTTATCAGATTTAGAAATCAGGGCTTGTGTCTAATTATTTCACCTCCCTGTTGCTCCAGACAGGCCAGTGTGAAAGATCTGAGCAACTAGGAGAACGGTAATGCACAGTTCTAGAAATAACTTTAATCCCTATATTCCTGTAAACAGAAATTCACTTTACAAATGTGAACATTACTTTTAATACAAAGTTAAAACCAACACATTAGTTACATTTAATTAAGCATCACATCAACCTTTAGAGAGGATAATATTATTATTCCATCATTTCACAAATGGGAGAATTCAGGAATAGCAAGAGAAGGTGTCTTGGTTAAGCCTTAGTACAATTAAATGATAGAAAAGAACACAGTATTTTCTGCCTCCCCATTCCATTCCCTAAAGCCAATTAATTAATAACATTTTCAGAGCAAGTTTCAAATGCATTGCCTTCCTGGGAGGAGGGATGCCGGTGGAAAGGCAGCTGCGCTTTCCGACACATACTAACGATAAATGGTAGCTGTTTAATTCTGTGACCATCTCTCTCTGTGCTACTGTTATTCATTATAAGTTCCAGATTCTGATAAAGTCTGCAAAACCACTTTCATTTTCCTGAGCACCATACAAATTTGCTGTAAAGAATACGAATAGGCTCAGAAACATTGCTCTTAACAAAAGAAATCCACTTCCTATGTTGTTAGCATGCAAGGACTTGGAACAATTGAGAATCTCCATAATTTTTTTCAATAATCCACACACATTTGTGTGGTTCACAGCTCTTGAGGAGAGCTGCATTTGAAGTCTTCTGTGGCCAAAATAAGTATGCCAAATTATACTTTTTTTTTTTTTTTTTTTTAATGGAAGGTAGTTTTATTCAAAAGGGAAATTCTGTCACTGGAGAATTAATTGGAAATCCATGCTGAAGTTAACAGGGGTTTGGATTTCATCCTTTATCTGACCTAAAAACTGCAATGACAGCAGCAACAATTTCAACCTAAGGTAACAGTCTAAGTTTTCATGCACAACACTATAGCAGTGGAGGTCACAGTCTCCTAAGAAATAGAGAGGGATACTAATACTATTGAATTTCACTGCATATGGAAATAATTTATGCTGTAATCAAAAGTGTAGCCCCTTCCAGTGGAGGATTCTCAAGCAATTATCACAGAGTAAACCAGTCTTTAGCTCTATTACCCATTAATTTAATGAGGCTTTTTTTTTTTTTTTTTTTTTTAATGACCAGTGTCTTCATAACCGATAGGTGCCTAATCTGGCAAAGCACCTGCTCTCTCGTCTCCTGGAGACAAATGTGGTTCAGCTTTTCAGATTAATGAATCAGAAAGCAATACATGACAGTATTCTGAAGTGTATTGTCATAAACTTTCTGTGCTTCAAAACAGAAAAATAACCCATCAATTCTCTTCCCAGAGTTGAGGTTTCAGGTCTTCGGGTTTTCTTGGTTGGGGATTTTTTTTTGCACAGGAGCTTTAAGTTGTATAATCTCTTTCTAGAGCATAATACTGTCACCATAATAATTACGAGTCATTTCATGGATTGCATTTTTAAAATGCAACAGAAAATCAAACCTAAAAATGTTAATGCATCGCTAGTAGCGTTCAAGCTGTGGAAGCGCTGCATTTAATATTCTAATAACACACAGTGTAGTGCATGATGTAGATGATGTTTCGCAAAACACAGGGTGTGTAATACAAGTGTTACAAACCTGATTTCTTGCTTTTTCTGAGTAACCACAGAGCGTTTAACATCAACTTGAGCAGCTTTTTCATTCCCACTTACAAACAGTTTTAGCCCTGCTCTGAAGAACAGCAGGAGCTGCCAGCTTCCCCGGTACGCTTCGGAGTACCCACTTTACAAAAATCCTACCGATAAGGAATCTAATCCAACTTGTTGGGTCTGTTTATGTGCTTATGAATTTAATAATGCTGCTGTTGATGTGTTCTCTCTCCCATCCTGTGAAATCCTCCAATGGAGTTACACAACTTGTCAAAGCGTCGTGCAACCGAATGGTATTCTGTTGGAAGAGGTCGAGCCAGTGTCCTGGTAAACAGCCTCCGCGCAGCAAAGCACATGCTTGTATGTTGTTCCTGTTAATTTTGTCTTGTCAAATTGTTGTTTCTGCATTGTGTAAAAAGTTGGTCGGTTATCCTCTTTTCCTACAACAGAAGCTGTTTTGAATATCAGTCGCACTTAAAACATATCTAGCAACAGATTCCCTCAAATTGAGGGTCGCTGAAGCATCTGCATTTGATGTTCTTTCTATTCCGCATATGAAATCCTCACCTTTTCCTGTTATCTGCAGCCTCTTATGTGGCCAGGAGAAGGTTTTACAGTTTTTGTTTTTAATTAGTCAATGTAACTGATCCCTCTCATTCTCATTACATTTTTCTTCCCAATTCTATAGAGGCAATTGATGATTTAAGCTACCAACTTTCTTATTTTGTTACGGACTGCAGTGACTATATTTAATTCTATTGGATGCTGGTTACTCTCCTTCTGCTCTTGCCACCACAAACATGTCATACAGATGAAATATTTAGACAGAAACATATTTTAACCAAGACAGGAGGATGACCATTTAGGTAGTCATGCCAGTTTCACCAAAAGATGTAGATGGAAATTACATTTTCTTTAAAATGTTGACATTTTCTCCAACATTTTCTTCATTCATCACTTCAAAGAGAATAACAGATGCTTTTAAACAAATGTTGCTTAAAAAAAGTAATTGAAAAGAATAATTTATTTACTTACCAGTCTACAAACTATATTGTGACAAGGTATGGCTCCTTTTTATTTTCACATATAAATTTCATGCATACAAATCCACATTTAAATTAATTGTATGAAATTATGCTTTCATATAAATAGCATACCTGTGTGCCCATTCTCTGAGTATACTAAAATAATATGAGACACAGTTAAAATCAGTTTCCTGTCACAGACTTCATATTAACATATCCTTTCTGCATTTCACATTTATCCTTTCTGCAAAGTCAAGAGCACCTTACTGTCATCACACTGTATCTAGCCGTATATCTACATTTTAAATAAACCCAGAGAGCACTGGATTTCAGATGCAGCGTAAGGTTTTGCTTTGATGCTTCCCATAACAAAGGGCATAACATAATAGATTTTAGAATACAAAAGCTCCGTAACACTGAAACTTTGATATAGGAGTTGAGAAATGAAAAAGAAGAGTCGAGAGGCTGCAAGGTAGCAACAAACGAGAGGCACTTCAACAAAGCATGCAGAAGGTTTCCCTGGATGTCAGTAAAGAATTTGCATTCTTACAATTAAGATTTAAATGTACTTAAAGGAAAAAAAAAAAAACAAAACACAAACCAAAAAAACCCCAAACCAAAACAAAACAACAAGAACCAACAAAACAAAGCAAAACAAAACCCCAAACTGAAGCCTCCCAGGAGATCAGTTGAAAGAGAAGGCCATCTCCAATTTATATGATGCTAGAAGCTGAAATAGCGTTGAATTTCTGATAGAGCAGATCTGCAAAATTCTGTGGGATTTGTTTTTTTTTGTCATTGTTCCCAAAAGGCAATATTGTAATTGCAAGTACAGTTTGCAAATAAAAATTATTACTACTACCTGCATGTCTTCTTTCACTGTCTTGCATAATTGTATGTGCTTGCTTGGAAGTCTCAGAGCAGGGTCTGCAATCCATAACGAGAAGCAATCTGGGGAGAAAAATGTACCTAGCTTCTAATAAAGCCTGCCAGGTTTACAGTAATACTTTCCTGATGTGGAATCACCAGACCATCTGCAGATAAGTTTTTAATTGTTATTTACTACTCCTCATATACGTCATTAATAGCTTTCTGTTCATTTCACAGGTCTTAGCCTGTTCCTCTCCCCCGCCAATGAATGATTTTCACAAAAAAGGTATTAAAATAAATGGTCACAATTAATCTTTGTTCTGCAGTAGCAGTTTAGAAAGCAGGAAGGTGCCAGCATAGTCAGATAGCCCGCTGTCTTGTCCTGAGGACAAGGACTCCAGCCTGGAGATGACACGAGTTTTCCAGAGTATTTGAGGGGTGGGGAGGGTTACAGCGCTGCACACGGGTAACTTTGGCTGCTGGTTTTGTGCACTGCGCACAGAATCCTTTATTTCTGAGTGTGGGGATGTGTTTTCATTTTAAACTCTAGCGCTGGAAGGCAGGGGATGGCCTGCTCCTCTTCTGTAATTGCCACATATTTTTTGCCATTGAGTCAACTGCAAAGCAGAAGTCCTGTTCTGTCAATCATACGTTGCTTTGCAGGCATGTAGATCAGAAAGTTGTTAAGTGAAGGAAGAAGTTCAGCCTTTTGCTAATGATCTTTAGCCCTTACCAGTGTTTTTGAGAAACTCAGGCAATTCTTTTCTTCTGATGTTGGTCCTGAGGGATAGGGTACAACTATTTATTCATATTTTATGGACAAGCAACAAGGCACAAAGAGGCTTAGCAACTTGTCCAGGACAGAACAAGAAACCACCTCACTTAACCTAAGCCTTGGGGCTCTATCATAGAATGGTTAGAGTTGGAAGGGACTTAAAGATCATCTAATTCCAAGCCCCCTGCCATGGGCAGGGACACATTCCACTAGACCAGGTTACTCAAAGTCCCATCCAGCCTGGTCTTGAACACTTCCAGGGGTGGGGCAATCACAACTGCTCTGGGCAACCTGTTCCAGTGTCTCACCACCCTGACAATAAAGGATTTATTCCTGATAGCTAATCTGAATCTACCCTCTCAGTTTAAAACCGTTACCCCTGTTCACAGGAGAGGTGCTCCAGACCTCTGATCATCTTCGTGACTCGTTCCAACAGGTCCATGTCCTTCTTATGTTGCGGGCCCCAGAGCTGGACGCAGTGCTCCAGGTGGGGTCTCACAAGAGCAGAGTAGAGGGGCAGAATCACCTCCCTTGACCTGCTGGCTGCACTTCTTTTGATGCAGCCCATGATACGATTGGCTTTCTTGGTTGCAAGCACACATTGCCGCCTCATGTTGAGCTTCTCATCCACCAACACCTCCAAGTCCTTCTCCTCAGGGCTGTTCTCAATCCATTCTCTGCCCAGCCTGTGTTTGTGCTTGGGATTGCCCTGACCCACGTCCAGGACCTTGCACTTGGCCTTGTTGAACTTCCTGAGGTTGGCACGTGCCCACCTCTCAAGCCTGTCCAGGTCCCTCTGGATGGCACCCCCTCCCTCCAGGATGTTGACCACACCACACAGCTTGGTGGTGTTGGCAAACTTGCTGAGGGTGCACTCAGTCCCGCTGCCCATGTCACCAACAATGTTAAACACCACCAGTGCCAGTACCAACTCCTGAGGAATGCCACTCTATCTTGTATTTTGGAAACAATCAACATCCATTGGCCTGGTGGCAGAAACTGGGGAATAGCAATGCTGGAGCATCCAAACTCCATTTTTCCAAAAGGAATAATAAAAGCAACACACAAAAGGTAGCATCAGCAATGCTGCCTTTAAAGATGCTACACAGCAATATTTAGGTTTTTTGCACTATAAACATCATTCCATGTGATAATAGCAATATCATTGGAAAAACATTTTGGAGCTTCCTCCAATTTTTCAGAGCAGAGGACCTCCAGTTTACTTTGTCTTGGAGCTTACAATTTAGAGACAAATATTGGTGTGGCATTACAAAACTTGGACCATCTGCGTGCTTATCTCTGCACTCACTGCTGTAACCCAGGCAAAACAAACACGCGATACCCATATTCAGCTCCTTACTTTGCTGTAGACATCCTGTGTGACCTCAGACAAGCCCCTTTCTCCCAGATTCCCCTATGAAGAATAACAGCATTTTTCTAACCGCCATCCCCTCCAAGGTAATGTGAAAAGAAGGGTCATGGTGTGTTTACCAGCTGAGCTGATGAGAGGCAGGTATTCCCTTCTTACCGAGGGGGTGAAGAACAATACACTCCAGAGGATGCTGCATGGTTACATGCTCTAGATGACCAGCAAGTGGCTGAAAATGATGTCATCATTGAACCAGTGACACCGTTTCAACTATTCCAGGAGGCAAACAATGCTTCCAACCGGGAACAAACGGATGCACGCCCAGGGCTTGAATCCAAACACTCCAGATGCTGCATCTCCATGAAGGAAGTTCTGATCCAGACCAATCTCTTTGCAAGGCAGCAGGATGCCGCAGTGCCACCATGTCTCTGAGCACTTCCAGGCCCCTGCCGCAGCAGAGCGCTGCCTCCTCACCGTACCCCGACCCTCCGACCTCCTCCTCGGAGTGGAAACAGCACCAGCCCTGCAGGAACCCCACAAGGCATGGAGGAGGCAGCAGCCAGAGCATCGTCCTGCTGAGAGTAGGGCTGCCACGCGCAGCCACAGGATCAACTTGGGGGAGATGAACAAAACCACTGTGCTCTGGTGGGGTTTTGTCATTTTATGGTTGGGTTTTGTCATTTTATGGTTGGGTGTCCACCCCCCCAGAAAACCCACTAGAGAGACTTAACAGCATTTCTACGTGCTCCATAATGTGCGCTGCTAGGTCACAGGTCACAGCCCGCAGCAGGCACTGCCTGGAGAGAGAGAGTTACCAGGGATGGCAGGGAGCACGGAGGGTTTCTGTACCCTCAGCTTGCCCTTCCTGTAATGAGGTAGAAGCAGCACTGCTAACAGAAACACGAAGACAACGTTTTGTAGCCCAGGAAAACCCCGTTTCCAGTTTGTTTCAAATTATCCTCTACTGATCTTCTCAAATTGAAATACAAGATTTATTCTCCCTACAAGGAGAGATTTTTTTTAAGCAGGTTAGGGCTCAGTTTGGCAAGAAAGGTGAAAAAGAAAAATAATGAGAGAGGTTGTTGTTGAAGTCCCAGACACGGTGCTTTGTCTGTGTAGAGTCTGAAGTAGGTCACAGTGGAAAAACTTGTAGAAAAAATGCTGGTAAATGATTCTGGCCTTCTTCAGGTAAAAGCATTGGGAATCTTTGGCTTCACAAGTGTGGGAAGAAGATACTTCCTTTGCATTTTACCGGAAAGACACTCTGAGCCTTCCAGTGTTAAGTACAACTTATATTCCCCAGCTAGAAATGAAAGCAGATCCTGCCAGCAAGCGCATTGCCCAGCAAAGCCGAGTTCAGCTGGATAGGTGAGGTTCTGTCCTTCTTCCCTTCTCGCTCCACGAGATCTTCATCAGGGAATGGATCAAAGGAGAGAGCTTGCGTGTGGCTCTACAACCTGTTGTATACACTTTCTCCCCCATATCCTGGTACATCAAAGAATTTGAAACAATAGCTAGGGGAAAAAAAAAAAAAGCCTGGAGTATTTCTATTTTTAGAGTATCAACACAGCTACTCGTGTATCTCAGTGAAACAGAAGGGAATTAGGCTTTGGATGAGCAGCTGTAGTGCGGCAGGAGACCTTATCACAGGGCTGGGCCATTCCGGTGATTCAAATTCTGGCGATTTCTTGAAACTGATGGCATTTTTTTACCTGAGGTGTTATTCTTCTTCATTTAGAGAAGCAGCCCAGGCAAGAGCTGTGTCGGTGAAGTCCGCAGCATGTGAAGTCTTGTCTCCTCCTGTCATGGTTTGGGCTGGATTGGCCCAATCAGGCAGAATGACAGATGTCTCCCCCACCTCTCTTTTCAAACACAGGAGGGATAGAGAGAAAAGAGAC
>VYXH01004008.1:47135-60872 GCA_013397275.1 Burhinus bistriatus | reverse complement strand
GCCTAGCTAAAAAGTAAAGTTACTGAACAAAATTGGTCCTGTTTTACCTCAAACCAGAACGTTCCACCCCTTATTTTATACAAAAAACCAAGACCTCTCTAAGAGGCATTTTCCTGCCACTAGTCTTTGAGGTTGGAAGTTAAAACATGAGCTACTGGAGTTCAGCTTTGAGAGAAGAGCTGAGGGAAACTTCCCAGCCCAGCCTCTGAAAGCTCCCCTACATCTTGCCCACGTGAGAGGGAGCTAGTGAAGAAAGCAGACAGGGTGTGCCATGGAGTCCAGGAGGAGCAACACTCAGTACTTCAGCAGACATGGGGAAGCCTCATGGTGGTTTCTAACGTCCAAAAGCTCCCTGAAGGATAACACCAGTAAGGAAAAACAACAACAACAACAAAAAAAAAACCACCAAAACCAGGTCCTGCTTTGAAATCACTCCCGTAGATCCTTTTTGCAATTGGTGAGGATGGAGAAGGAAGGTAAAAGCACCCTTGCTGGACACATTAATAATGATCTCTCCCTTGCTCCTTGTTCAGGGAAAATCCTCTCCTAAGTCAGGCTTCTGTGCAATTCCCTGTACAGCCCATTCCTTTCTTAGGGCACCCCCAGCATGGACCAGTGAGTAAAACCAGCATCGGCTCTTGTGGCCCTGGTGCTGAGAGGGGCCCCCACGGCAGGGCACGCTGTTCTCCCTCAAGCAGACATCAGTACTTCCCTGCCGCTGCCACCTGGGTAAAACCAAGGTCCTCAGAACACATTTGAAAGGCAGGAGAAATAGTGCTTTTTCCCCCGTGTCAGAACCTGGTAATGTATTTTACGTGTTTGAAAAGTGGGTCTGAAAAGAACTTGCAGGAGGAAAGAAAAAAGGCACTTTTCTGTGCTAGACCTGCACATTAAACACTTGCTTTCAGCTACATCTTCTAGCAACTATTGCTGTACCCTGGCGTGTAGGAGGGAGTATAGCAGAGACACACATCTGCACAAGTCGAATACTAACCGCAGAAACCAATTAATTGCCTCGAGTTACCTCAAGGGCAGCACCCAGCTGTCAGATCTGCTTGTGAGTACCAGAAGCTCCCAGGCTGGTTTCTGTAGCACTTACACTCAAGTATTCTCTTTTCTATGCAGTTACATCTCTTCTACACTGTACTTTTCTAATACTGAAAAAAAACGTTCACAAAGCCTCTTTGCAAAAAGTCCTATTAAAGACACGTTCATCATGTTAGGAGAACTTGCCATATCAATAGTACGTCCAAAATACCCACAGAGGAATTGCTGAAGCGGAATCGAAGCCATGCTGTGAAAAGCAATCCGAGTATTGCCTATTAGAAAGGGCTGCTGTACCTGAAGAAAAAGAAAACATTACCCTAGGCTCAGACTCAAAGTTCCTCCTGAGTTAAATCATACTGACTGCGAGTTTTCTCCACGGGCAATAAAAAAAAGCCCAAAATAATCAGCCATAATGAGCAAGTGGCTTTAAAAGCGAAACCCTCAAGTTCCACGGAAGTGAATGCAGTTGACTGGGAAAAGAAACAGTTCCCCTCATTTGCCAAACGAAGGTCTCTCCCCCCTTGTTTGTTGTTGCTGCCAAGAGCTCTGACTTGCATTTTCTTGCACGTGATGGGGGAGTTTGGTGGCTGTAATCCCCTTCATTCGGACGGCCTGTCAGAGCTTACAGGCATTCCTTAAAAATAGGAGCAATCTAATCCCGGTTCAGCTAATTTAACAGAAGTTTCTGCAAAAGCTCATGGTTCTTTCAAAGCTAACAGGCAATAATTCACGGCCGTGACTTGAGATGGTTTGTTTCCTCTCTTGCCACCGATTTCACAGACACATTCCTTGCTCCGTGTTGATACCGGCTGTTGTTCTGCACTTATTTACATCTCTCCTCTTTCACTTGATGCTGTTTTGTTTGCAGCTGAGGATATTGATTCACATGCAGATCCCCCTGGAATTATTACTGGTACCTTTTGGCACGGCTTAGTGGCCGTATGGCACTGACAGCTGAATGAATGGGACACAGCACTGTTCTCAAACCATTGCAGGTTCATACTCCAACACAAACCAGAGCTAACTTTGTCACGTTACCAGTTACAAGAGCAGCTTTCATGAGAAAAACAGAGCAGACAACTAGAAATTATTAGACGCAACTGCCTGATTTGCTATGTGCAAGTCAACATCCTATGTAATACAGGCTGAGTTGGTCATCAGAAGAAAAATCCAGGCTTTAATTGTGGCTGCCACCAAAGTATTGTCTCCAAAGTGAGAAGATGCTTTGGGCTACAGCTACGCATTTTGCCAGCCCAGTGTCAAAGGACAGCTATGAAACTGCTGCTGCCCCCCAGAACTTCCTATTGCGCCGTCACCGCCCATCTTATGACTTTATTGATGACAAGTTATTGAAGTGATGACAACAGCAGTCTGTCCGACCTGGAGTTTAAAAGTACTGAAGATACGGCAAGTGGCTTATTTTTGGATGGGAGTACAGCACTTATTGAAAGATAGAAACGTTTTCATTAGATTAGTTGATACAGTAGGAAAAAAGCGGAGAAGCCTCAGGCATTCAAAGCGCAGTGGCTGAAGCCACGCTCGATTTCCAGTGCTTCACCAGCAGCGCACACGTGTAGCCAGACACTGAAAATACCCAGCTCTTTGGGTTTGATTTCCCATTACTTCTAACGCGCACACACACACGACCCTCTTTAAAGAGACAGCAGTGGGGAATATTAAACCGCACCTCTGCTCGGACAGCCCTAAGAGAAAATGTGACAGAAATGTTATATGTAGGCCCACCCTCCCGAAAAGCTCCAGCAACAGGCGCTGGGAACAGCAGCATCTTCTCAGCAGCAGAGGTTCCCCGACCCCATGCCCCAGCACGCCGCCTGCTTTTGCGGCACCATCAGGGCTCACTGGTTTGCTCCGCCGCACCTCGGCTCCCGCGCTGAGCGGAGCCCCGCTCTAGCAACAAGCACTCATACTGCTGGCGCGCTGCAGTTTGCCTTTGAAAAAGTAGTGGAGCGGTAATATTTTTTTTTTTTAATAACTTGTAGAATTTTAACACACAAAAAATTATATTCATTTGGATACTAAAAAAACACCTCAGTTTAACCCCATGTTCTTTTGAAATGCCATTTGATAACCAGAGAGGGAAACAAGGAAAGACTTCCAAGTTTTCATGTATTTTATTTACAGGCCGCACAATACATTTTATATACAAATGGCTTAAAATAACAAAGAGTAAGCAAGCTGAAGCATAACAGTTTGATTATTTTAAATTAGGTTGTCTTGAAATAACTCCTGCAAGAAAGTATTCTTCACCCTGATAAGCAAAAGTTAGTTCAATTTTAAGTCAACCCAAGGTCATTTCATTTTTAAATACAAAATTCAAATCAGTTTTCTGGCGATTCCTTAATTTCATGACACACTTCTGCATATATAGAACATTCCAAAACTATCAAGGTGGGAAACAGCCAAAATTTCCCCATGTAAAAAACAGTGTAACAGAATAGACTGGAGAAATGTTGTACGTAAAACACTTGTGTGTTTTATTAACAAAAAGAATGCAAGAAATACATCTGAGACTTTTCTCTCTTGGAAACAAAATTCATGGTCTGAGATCTAATTTGCTCGCAGACAAGAGGTATCCTATGTTATTTCAGTACTTCAGACCGCACAATTATCTATTGAACTCATCCAAGTGTAAACTTCACAAGGGGAACTGCCTCCTGCACCAAGCACAAGGAGAAGAGCACTCAAAACTGTAAGAACTTACATTGCAGCGCTATCGCCTCTGCTCCTAGAAAGCACCTTACGCTACCGTGGGTATGGATAAAACTTAACATAGACCATGTTTTATGGAAACATAAGAAAATACACAAGTTTGCCATTTTAAAATTATTTTTCCAAGAAACTATATTGACATTTCAGGATACATGTATTTTTACACCTCTTCCCTAACACTGCTCCTTCTGTTAAAGGTAACGAGTGATCTATGATAAAAGGTGTTTCCTTTTCCTTTGGCTGATTTTAAGTATCGTAATAGTCTAAGCATTTTAAGTCATGGTCATAGCAGTCCAGTCGTGCTCACTTCCTTCCTCTTGGTATGGCTAAAGACCACTTAATATAAATAATGAAGTACTTGCTACTTGATAAGTCCATGATTACAGTATTTTGCTATGTTTATTTAGAAATACAAACACACAACACTTACTTTGTGATGTAGTGTCCAGGTCTCTGTAGCACACTTTGGAATTGCAGCACAGAAAATGTAAACCCAAAGGAACGGGGCGGGGGGGGAGTAACATAAGCCATGGCTCCACAGAGAAATGATGTGGTTTTCAGAATGTCTACTACTGCATCAAAAATGCAACAGCCACATGATGTAAAATGCCAAACTAGTACAGACTCACTCTGCCGAGTAAAACTTGTTCAAAAGGGTAAAATTCTGAACTAACATAAGCACCCTGTCATGTGATTTAATTCAAAAGAAATTTTGATAGCCAATACACAGGTCTGGTACAAATGAATGTGGACCTACAGTCCTTAGATCTGGCCAGTTCCCTGGCTGCTAACCGGCCCAGACGCAACTCCAGGGCCAGGGGAGCGTGGCCATGGGGAAAAATCCTCCTGCCACACACCCCAAGGGCTGCCCTGCAGAGACAGGGCAGAGCTCCTTACCCACATGGAGCCCATGTGCAGCCTCCACCTGCCCAGGAGCAAAGGCTGTCACTGAAAGAGCCGAGAAGATCCCCCAGGTTGCAGAGAAGGTAATCTCTTCAGAGTTATCATGCACGGAAACATGTCAGCTTTCCCTCCAGATTACCCCAACACTGTTGTTCCAGGCAAATAAGTGTTCAAAGCCACAGTCTAATAATCCTTAAACTGAATTTGGGGCAAAGTCATTAAGCAGTGCGCATCTGCCACAGCATGCCGGAGTTTTATTTCTCATTCATCTGGAAGTCAACTGTCTACCGCATTTCCTTCTCTCCTCATAGTCAGGATTACTTGTGCTGGGTTTTTTTTCATGGCTGAAGACTGAAATCCATTTTGGTGGAACAATGCAACATCAGAGTAGTGCCAGCCCATAAGGAAACTGCACCGTCGTTCACATATGCGGAGGAGACTGACTTCTCTACATTAAATGAGGTGCACTAAATGACTTAAAAATTTACCTCCAAAAGGGAAGCAAGCAGGAGATACAAAGTCTTCCTTGCATTTTTGTATTGGAAGTCAAATCATTTAGTCCTCTGAGATCTACCTTCCATTTGAACTTACCTGCTTTTTCAGCCAACTATCACCTGCAGTTGCATTTGCAGTGCAGTGAGTAACACCGGACTGCACATTTTTAGTGAAAGCAACTGCCTAAGAGCTTTGGAAGTCTTTTGCTTGATTTTGAAAAAAAGCAATCTGTGTGTATCACTGTGGGATATTTTTTTTTTTTTTTTTTTTTTTTTTTTTTTTTAAGATTAGTAAACAAAAAGCCTTAGCTGACACTGTCCATATCTAAATGACACTAACGATTTTTGCCTTTAAAATTTTACTAGCAGAAAAAAGCTATAGGGGTGCCCTTACTCAAGGAAAACTATCCAATGCACTGTTATTCACACGTGAAGCTTTTGTTTTTCTTAAGCACAGGCTATTCAGGTCATAAGTATTTGTTTCTGACCAGGTTGTCTTTATTTTCCGATCGCAGGATGTTCTACTGTGCCTAGTGAAGGCAACTGCCAGACTTACAAGGACATCATAAGCAGCGTGACTCTCTCTCCATTTCTCATTTGCCAGATCCTCAAACACTACGTAGTTAGCAAAGTGAGTTTCTCCATGCTCTACATTGTGGTAGTTAGCCATATAAGAACCAGGATTTTCAACTAAAACAAAACAAAACACCAACAACTTTGGCTTCTGTTCTGAAAATCCAAAAAGTCACTGACAAGACTACATTTGTAATAGTGTAAGTAGAAATTTTACTTTTTAAAAAGTAATAATTAAACACTCAGTTACATAAGGTACCGATTTGTCAACTGGATAATCAGTTGGAAAATTGTTTCCAATATGGGCTTTAAAACATTCTTTTACGTACATGCAAAATATAACCATACCTCCTCTCTGCAGGAGAGAGATCGCTTGTTGTCAAAGGGAAAAAAAAAAAAAAACCAAACCATGCTGGAAGCTGTAATTAATATGAGGAGTGGCTCTTGGTAAGAGTTTTCACTACAGTCATTATATCAGTTGTTCAGAGACTCAATTCCAATATTAAAAAGTTCTGTGGAACAGCAAATATAAAATCGATTAATTGGCACAATCATAGGTTTACAGAGAATCAGAACTAGTGTCAAACATTTTGCTGTTGCTTTAAATACTGGTCAGTTTTCTTTTGGTTACTTCCTATAATGCAGTACTTGCGGTAAAAAGAAGACAGTGTCAGCTTTTCACACAAAGTAATTACTGCTGTTGACATTTAAGAGAAAAAACTATTTCATCACTTGGTAAGGACATATAAAGTAGTTTTTTTGGCAGAGGAACTAGAACACTTACTACAACTCCAAGAGGGAGCTGAGGAAAGACTACACTCTTCATTCTTCTCCTCACTTTCATCATTTCTCATGAAGTTCAATTTGGAAATTATGATTTCATCAAGATAAGATTAGGTCTCTAAATAACTGGCCCACCTGAAGTAAACAGCACAAGGTTATGACCTATTTGAGTTGCCTGTTATCTGAATTTTCCTGTTAACTACCTAGCTTTAGGTATTATTTTCATATCGATCTATGAAGTACTTCCAAATTTTTGCAGACCTTAAGCTTACATGTTAAGGCACTTACCATTCAAGTAAAACAGTTTTTATATAAACAAGCCTGGGAGATGGAGAGAACATTTTACCAGAACATCCATTCTTTTTTTTTTTCCTTGAAAGAAAAAAAATAACATTGACCAAATATTTATAAAATTTTGCATCAAGAGAAAGGTTGTGTTTTATTATCTGAAATGAGCACAAAGTACACCTTCCACAATAACACTGAAAGCAGTGCAAAGACTGACAGTGACCTTTGACTAAAGGTAGTTCTGTAAAAAGAAAAATACCAAATAAATCAGTGCCCTGCTTTGATTGTTGTAAAATTTTTTTTTTACATAAAAGTTGGTCCAAACTTACAAAAAAAGCACAAATGTGCATAGTTCAGAAGATCTGAAAGAGTGCCATAAAAAGCTGATGTCCCTAAATTTAGCATCCACTTAAAACTGCCAAAATACAAAATAAAATTCAGAACTAGAGTTTGTGAACATGTACAATCAATTTATCTAGTTTTCAGACAGCATGAGCTTTAAGCATTTTTAATTTTTCCTACTGTATGCAAGACCCTTTTCCACATAAAAATAAAGCTGTTGAATTAACATTATTCAAGTCTGTTGAACTGCTGCTTTAAACTGCAGCTAGGGGGAAAAAAAAAGTTTTTCCAGATAAAAATGATGTGCCTGAGGAAAAACAGATACTCAATATGGTAATCCTCTGCCTCGCCCTCTCACTGCAGATGTGCTAATGTGTCCCCTGTATCCTTGGGAATAGCCGGGTCCTTGGGCAGGAGAAGTCCAAGTCTGTCCATGCATGTGGCTGATGCCACTGGGATTTTCCTGTAAGTTACTTCCGTAGCTATAGTTGTGCATCTTTGTGGGCAAAGAGTGCGTACTCTCTGGCCCTGCAGAAGCATCACTGCTGCTCCCCAGAACTGGAATCGGGCCGTGGCTGTATTCAAACCTATGGTCTTTATCTCCACTAAATAGCAGGGGGCCAGTGTTGAGGTAAATGTCTCCATAACCAGTTACTGAGCTGGGAAAGGATTCTGAAAAGGCCGACGGAGGAGGGGCACCACCAGAGTGAGATGAAGCAGTACTGTAGTTATCCAAAGACTGAATATCCGAGTTTCCAAGGAAGCTCCTTCTTTCTAATGCTCCTGATGATCCACTTCCTATTCCATCGCTACTGCCATAATGGGCAGATGAGAAGGAAGATGATCTAAAGTTATCCTTGTAGTCTGGGCCTGTGATGTAGGAGTCTCTAGCCTGATAATCCACGCTTGTTTGTACTGCCTCCTCCGTTGTTGCCTGAGCTTGATGCTGAGCAAGCAGCTGCAGAAGAGCTGCCTTCACTCCTGCGTGAGGATCTGTTCCTGAGGAGTTAGTTATAGGCAAATGCTGGTTCTCTGTCCGATAATCAAGGTCTTCATCAGTGAGAGGTGGAGGCTCCGGTGGCTCTGGGGGACGTTGGTCTGGAGGCAAGATCCGAGGGCGTTCTTGTTCAGGTGTTCGGTTTAGAAGCCTCATCTCGGACTGCCTAACCAAATCCTCTTGACCTAAGCAGATGAAAAAAAAAAGATTTGGAATAAAAATATACAGTAACAATAGCAGAAAGGAAAGGAGAGGATTTTTCCCTGGAACAATACAGAGGTTTGTTACTCCAATTCTCATTAACGTATTAGTTACACGTATTGATCGATGGACAGATTATTTTGGAGATGGCAACAGCTCATTTGCCTCACGAGGGTGATGCAGGTTTCTCCTCAAGGTAAGATTACCAGGCAAGCAGTTAAATAAAAACGTTACAAGTTCCTTAAAAAACAAAACAAAACCAAACCTCAAGCAACTCATAAACACTAGAAAATTCAAAGAGGGATCAGAAAAGATTTGCAAACAGTGATAGAAGTCTTGAGGGACAAAAGGCCACCCTATCAAGGAACAGCAAAACTTAAGGTTAAAAAAACCCATGAACAAAAACCACCACCCAAAAAGCCCTAAAAAACCACCCCCAAACCACTTCAGAGTATTTCCTTCAACAGCTGAAAACACCACAGAGCAATACATAAACCACCATATAATAACACTGAAATAGCAATCCAAAAAGATCAACAACAGAGCTCTAAACTTTGAGAAGTCTAAGGAAACCACTACTATACCCCAATGGAAACCTTCAACCATGTGTGTTAACGACAGTTATGGGTAACTACTTACAGAATTTGACACTAAGAAATTGCTCTAGTCAGCATTAAAACCAAAAATAAAATACCCTGTCCCCAAAACAGGCTTCACCTAAACACACAGTCAAAATTGACAAATTCCATCTATGAATTTTCTAGGGAAGACTGTCTTCTCCACCACAAACACCACTAAGAAACCCCCAAGCACCCAGAATAACAATCGATGTAACTGTCTCATCAGAAATACTACCGGCACCTGTGTACCTCTTGGGATGGGGATCATCTTTTGCTCTGTCTGCATGGCACCTGTTACAGTAAGACACAAACTCTACAATCCAGACATAAAATGTGACAAAATCGATTTAATCATCTCCCCTGTACTCACACAGACTTCATATGGTTAACATGTTAACTCTTTATCCCCAAACTATTAGGTCTCCACTGCTCAGGGTATCTGCTGGTTAGCAATAAAGACCTTCAGTACCTGCAGACGTATATAATGACTTGATCAGATGTGGGTAGCCGGGTGCTGGAGATTCCACGTCGTCCCGGCTGACAGACACAGGAGTGGTGGGCTCTGGAGGCTGCCTGAGTTGTAATGACATTTCATTTCCTGATCCGTTTTCCTTCTCCTCCAACACAAAATCTTTTTGTTTTGTTTGCTGAGCCTTTATTAACTGAGACAACAGAACAGCAAATGCACTCTGCACAGCTGCCTGGGCAGCATCAGTCTCAACTTTAGGCTGACTCAGCTGAGCAGGTGGTACAGGAGGCTGCGTGACCGTCGGCTGTTTTAGAGGCTCCTGTTCCGGCAGTGGTGGCGGAGGCGGTGGCGGCTGCTGCTGCTGTTCTGACTGTTTTTCACCTGCTGACAAAATTCCAGCAGGAAGATTTATTTTATTTAGTTGCTGCTGAGTCTCTGGGTTTACCTTAATATTCAACACTTGGGCAAACTGTGCCAAACTAACACTTGTTTTAGACTGTAGCAGGTTTAGCAGGATTGCCACTTCATTCTGGTTTAACTGCTGTCCAGTGCTTGTTTTTGCTAAAGACAAAAAAGGTGTTTTTAAGTATTATTTAGAACTGGTATATTTCAGAAACTCAAAAGTAAGACTAATCTAGCATGGCTGACGCAACTGGCAAAGCATGGGTTTGGACAACATAGAAATGGAATGCTTTTACATATTAACTGCCTTTCGGGGAGTATCTATAGGAAATGGAATAGTAAGATCCAACATAAAGAAAGTGACTTCCAAGGGGTGCGCACACGCACTTGGACAGATGAGAAACATCAAACTGGAGCTCAATTTTCCACAATACAGTGAAGATGGGGCTTAAGGTCACCTGCTTTAGGCAGCTGTAAGATTTCCAATCCCTGCAAAATTTCCTATCTTTGACATATCACATCCCTCTGTTAAAAAGTGGCCAGCTGCAAAATGCATTTCCAGTCGTATTCTGGCCCATTCCAATTCAGCATCTGGATTCTAACACCTGCTCAAGTGACCAGGCTCTAGGTGACCCAGTTCTAGCTGTATAAATGCAAAAGCAAGCGCTGACTTTGAAGGACAACAAGTCAATCACTGAGTAGCAGGAAAATGCAGGTTTGTGATGATATACAATTTCTTCAATGAAATTGAGTTTGCAACAAATATGAGGAGATTACGATGATGCAGGGGAATATCAATAAGGAAGTCAGAGTATCAGAGTAGTTTCTTAGTTTCAAACACCCATTGTGGTAGTTTATTTTGAAAGAAGTGAAGCAGCATGGGTTTCAACATGCCCTGAGTAGATGACTTCGAGGAGAAAGTAGTTAAAAATTAAAAAATGAGCATGTGTGACTGCGCTGGCAGAGCCCTGAATTTTTTTTAATCCAGACCAACAGGAACACATTCTGTCCTCTTCCATCCCTGCCATTCTGCTAATTTACCAATATATTAATTCATAGCAGATTCAAAGCCATGCCTGAAAAAATAGTCACACACACAAAAATATTAAGTATTTGCCTTTCAAGACTAAGAGCAGTACAGCTGGGAAGGGCTGCAAAACCCACAACCCACTACCCTACTTGTGGATGTGCACCAGGATGAAAGTACTTGGAACCTACTCAGGCAGGATCCAGGGACTTCCAACGATTTTATATATTTAAATAAATATAAAAATAAAACTACCTTCTATTTGGCAACACAGAAAAAAATATAATTTCTAATGCCTTGTACTGCTGGCTCTCACTCAGATTTAACAGTTGATTTTGTAACATCTGAGGATGGTATGCTCAACACTCAAACTTCACTCAGACTCTCAATGAAAATTCAGCAGAAAGATGCCAAACAGGGAAACTAATCTACCTATTCCGTACTCTCAGTTTCAAGTCCATTCCAAGAGTAAACTGTATTCTGGGAAATGTGGCAGTTTCTAGCAGAACAGAATTATTGAGCTCTACATAGCTCCTGTTAAATTGTAAGATGCAACAACTAGGGGTCCCATTCATGAATCAGAACATTAGCAATTGATCCAAGGTGTTTTTAACCTCTTCTTTTGGGGTGCTCGGAAACAAATGCAACAGTTTTGTTCAAAGCATGCATTTGTACACGGAGTTCTTTAGTATGCCTTATTGATAATATTTAAGGTGCATTATGGCTTCCAGAAGTGTTTTGCTTAATACAGAAACCACCTCTATGCTGAACTGCCTAAGCTCCACTGAAAATTAAATTGGCTTCTTTTTTACCTAGACATATTCTTCTATGTACATATGGGCAAACAGCAATATAGGTCTGAATGATTCCTTCTCTATTACTTTAGTTTATTTTGCATGGTTAGTATTGATGACTAATAAACATAGTAGTCTCTCATCGGGCTACCTGTTATAAAAGCACGAAGAAAATAACTACTATCCTTTGGACTCTTTAAATTTCTACACCGTTTTCATTTGTGGGAGAAAAAATTTTAAGGGCTACAGAAAGTTATGTTTCAAAATGCTGCCAAAATTTTAGCCTAAACATATGGAATGGAAGAAGCTCACAGCTGGCTTACAGTGAGAAACAGGATGAACAGGAGCAAGAGGCAATAAATTGCAATAAAATATGATCAAAAGAACTATTTTCTATGTATCTATGCACAGAGCGTTTGGAGCTATGCTCTACTGTTAAATGAGGAGCTGATTCAAGATGGTTAGTATTAAAGAATTTTCAGGCCATGTGAATGCATTTATTGTTTTTCTTCAGCTGAACTAGTGTTATCAGTGCCACAGGGTTTAGGATCACTTTGCACAATCAAAAATGGTTTAAATTAAACTTACCAGGTATCCATTTGATATTGTTACTCTGTGTATTTCTACCTATTATGAGGGAACTATCACCGAACTGCTGAGTATCTCAAATGGTGTCCACATAGGAAACCATTACTTTAGTCTTTGTATTATATTCATAAAATTGGTCTCCAAGCAAGATACTTCGGTTAAGTTTCAGAATTAATGGCTATGCAATCTACAGAGGTAGCTCTTTCTTGTTATACCAGGTTTGGGTGGGTTTTTTTGGTGGGTGGTTTTGTTTGTTTTTGTTTTTTACAACTTGGTTCAGCCCCAACAACTTGGAAAGCTGAAGATGAACATAACATGCAGAGAGAATGTTTCATCTGAAATGACGGTTGCTCTAAAATCTGCCTTCTGATCAGTTTATCAATACCAATAAAGCTCCTCCAATCTATGGAGATTGTGAAGAACTTAGAGCAGCTGACTTGTGGGATTACAGAAGAATTACAGATGAGCAACAGATAAAATCCCCTCAAAATATAGAGCAAGGTAGTTGCTCTGACCAGATTGAAAAGTTAAGTAAAACTTAAAAGGAACACCTAGTTTCCAAAAGCAAAGGTAAATCTTTTGTAACAAAGATTTAACTTACAATACTGTTCCTCCCTTAAGAATCCAGGAGACGTCAGTACTCTGAAAATAACATCTAAAATTTCTGGAGGTGCAATCCAAGTAGAAGGTAATTATAAGAACCGAAAATATTACTGACCAAGTGCTACACTAGAGTTGCCCTGAGTTTTGAGTTGGGAAGAAGTTTGCATGCCTTGTGGGGTGTTGGTTCTGCTCTCATCCATGCCTAGAGACAGATCCTTCCTAGGGACTTTAGTTGCTGTTGAGTCATCAGTCATGCCCATCTGCTTCTGTCTTCTGCGTTTCTTACTCCACAGCTCATGGCAATCCTGCCACAAAGGAAGGCTGCAAAGAATCATTAGAGATAATCAGTTTTATCCCAGGGGTTTTTGGGGGTTTTTTTTGTTTTTTTTTTTAACGATGTTGGTAAAATAAGTGCTCAAATTATACATAATGTAACTTTTTAAAGATGAATCTACTGGAACTTGGAAATAAATCAGGAAACGCTCAAAGCCAGCAAAATCTCAGATCTGCTTTTTCTGGCTGAAATCTCTTAATTGATTGCCTATTACAGAAGCACAGGTCCCTCTGGCAGAAAAGGGGAACATATATCTTAAATTGACAATCAGTGTTACTTTCTTGCATTCATACTTATGAAAAGCCTATTTATTTGTGTAATTGAAGACTTCAAAATCAAAGCTGCACCCTTGCTACAAAACATAATTTGCAGAGTAAGAGATAACAGAGTTTTCATTTGAAAGTGTTTTTTCCAGGGTCCAGGTGACCAATGCCTTCTGTCTGCTTGTAAAAGTACTACTGTCTCATGAGTTCAAATATTTGCCCACAGTAACAGACACGGCTATCTAGTATTTATAGTTGTACAGCATAGACAACCAAGAA